>ML111190.1:0-24895 GCA_003697995.1 Taxidea taxus jeffersonii | reverse complement strand
TGTTCATCAAGGATATTGGTCTGTAATTCTCTTTTTTGATGGGATCCTTGTCTGGTTTGGGGATCAAGGTGATGCTGGCCTCATAAAATGAGTTTGGAAGTTTTCCTTCCATTTCTATTTTTTGGAACAGTTTCAGGAGAATAGGAATTAATTCTTCTTTAAATGTTTGGTAGAATTCCCCTGGGAAGCCATCTGGCCCTGGGCTTTTGTTTGTTTGGAGATTTTTGATGACTGTTTCAATCTCCTTACTGGTGATGGGCCTATTCAGGTTTTCTGTTTCTTCCTGGTTCAGTTTTGGCAGTTTATATGTCTCTAGGAAAGCATCCATTTCTTCCAGATTGTCGAATTTGTTGGCATAGAGTTGTTCATAATATGTTCTTATGATTGTATTTCTTTGGTGTTGGTTGTGATCTCTCCTCTTTCATTCATGATTTTATTTATTTGGGTCCTTTCTCTTTTCTTTTGGATAAGTCTGGCCAGGGGTTTATCAATCTTATTAATTCTTTCGAAGAACCAGCTCCTACTTTCATTGATTTGTTCTATTGTTTTTTTGGTTTCTATTTCATTGATTTCTGCTTTGATCTTTATGATTTTTCTTCTCCTGCTGGGTTTAGGCTTTCTTTGTTGTTCTTTCTCGAGCTCCTTTAGGTGTAGGGTTAGGTTGTGTATTTGAGACCTTTCCTGTTTCTTGAGATAGGCTTGTATCGCTATATATTTTCCTCTCAGGACTGCTTTTGTTGTGTCCCACAGATTTTGGACCGTTGTGTTTTCATTATCATTTGTTTCCATGGTTTTTTTCAATTCTTCTTTAATTTCCTGGTTGACCCATTCATTTTTTAGAAGGATGCTGTTGAGTCTCCATGTATTTGTGCTCTTTCCAAATTTCCTCTTGTGATTGAGTTCTAGCTTCAGAGCATTGTGGTCTGAAAATATGCAGGGAATGATCCCAATCTTTTGATACCTGTTGAGACCTGATTTATGACCCAGGATGTGATCTATTCTGGAGAATGTTCCATGGGCACTAGAGAAGAATGTGTATTCTGTTGCTTTGGGGTAGAATGTTCTGAATATATCTGTGATGTCCATCTCGTCCATGTGTCATTTAAGACCTTTATTTCCTTGTTGATCTTTTGCTTGGATGATCTGTCCATTTCAGTGAGGGGTGTGTTAAAGTCTCCAACTATTATTGTATTCCTGTCAATGTGTTTCTTTGATTTTTGTTATTAATTGGTTTATATAGTTGGCTGCTCCCATGTTAGGGGCATAGATATTTAAAATTGTTAGATCTTCTTGTTGGACAGACCCTTTGAGTATGATGAAGTGTCCTTCCTCATCTCTTATTATAGTCTTTGGCTTAAAATCTAATTGATCTGATATAAGGATTGCCACCCCAGCTTTCTTCCGATGTCCATTAGCATGGTAAATTGTTTTCCACCCCCTCACTTTCAATCTGGAGGTGTCTTCAGGTCTAAAATGAGTTTCTTGTAGGCAGCATATTGATGGGTTTTGTTTTTTTATCCATTCTGAAACCCTGTGTCTTTTCATTGGGGCATTTAGCCCATTTACATTCAGGGTAACTATTGAGAGATATGAATTTAGTGCCATTGTGTTGCCTGTAAGGTGATTGTTACTGTATAATGTCTCTGTTCCTTTCTGGTAATACTTTTAGGGTATCTCTTTGCTTAGAGGACCCCTTTCAACATTTCCTGTAGACCTGGTTTGGTGTTTACAAACTCTTTCAGTTTTTGTTTGTCCTGGAAGCTTTTTATCTCTCCTTCTATTTTCAATGATAACCTAGCTGGATAAAGTATTCTTGGCTGCATGTTTTTCTCGTTTAGTGCTCTGAATATATCATGCCAGTTCTTTCTGGCCTGCCAGGTCTCTGTGGATAAGTCTGCTGCCAATCTAATATTTTTACCATTGTATGTTACAGACTTCTTGTCCCATGCTGCTTTCAGGATTTTCTCTTTGTCACTAAGACTTGTAAATTTTACTATTAGATGGCGGGGTGTGGGTCGATTCCTATTGATTTTGAGGGGTGTTCTCTGCACCTCCTGGATTTTGATGCTTGTTCCCCTTGCTATATTAGGGAAATTTTCTACAATAATCCTCTCCAGTATACCTTCTGCTCCTATTTCTCTTTCTTCTTCTTCTGGAATCCCAATTATTCTAATGTTGTTTTGTCTTATGGCATCACTTATCTCTCGAATTCTCCCCTCATGGTCCAGTAGTTGTTTGTCTCTCTTGTACTCAGCTTCTTTATTCTCTGTCATTTGGTCTTCTATATCACTAATTCTTTCTTCTGCCTCATTTATCATAGCAGTAAGAGCCTCCATTTTTTATTGCACCTCATTAATAGCTTTTTTTATTTCAACTTGATTAGACTTTAGTTCTTTTATTTCTCCAGAAAGGGCTTTTATTTCTCCTGACAGGGTTTCTCTAATATCTTCCATGCCTTTTTCGAGCCCGGCTAGAACCTTGAGAATCGTCATCCTGAATTCCAGATGTGACATATTACCAATGTCTGTATTGATTAGGTCCCTAGCCTTTGGTCCTGCCTCCTGTTCTTTTTTTTGTGGTGAGTTTTTCCGCCTTGTCATTTTGTCCAGATAAGAATCCGCTGTTCTCCTTGTTAAGTGAACTTGGTCTTGGCTGGATTTCTTTGATCTTCTGGGGGAGGGTCCTGTTGTAGTGATTCTCAGGTGTCTTTGCCCCAGGAGGAGTTGCACCGCCCTTACCAGGGGCCGGGCTAAGTAATCCTCTCAGGTTCGCTTTCGGGAGCTTTTGTTCCCTGAATGCTTTCCGTAGAGTTCCGGAGGACGGGAATGACAATGGCGGCCTCCCAATCTCCGGTTCAGAGGAGCCGGGAGCTAGGGGCCCAAGTCTTCAGTGTGCCTTCATAGAAAAGCGTTTAATCCCTCCAGTCTCCCCAGCCCACGTTTGCGCCCTGAGACCGCGCGCGCCCGGAGACCGCGGGCGCCCGGAGACTGTGCGCGCCCGGAGACCGCGCTCAGAGAAAATTGTGGGTAAGGAGTCCTGTCTCACTGGCTTCTGGGAGCGCTCCGAGCTCACCCAGCCTGTGACCAAGCTTCTCTGTCTCTGGCAGAGTCCCACCTGGAGTCTCCGAACCCCGTAGATCCCTGAGCTCTCCCGGGTCAGAGTCTCCCCGCATCTTGTGGGGACCCCTCGCACAGAGCACCGCTCCGTGTCACAGACCACTAGGAAACCTAGGCTCTGTCTCCGCAGCCGGCTTCCCCGCTCTAATACCTGTGAGCTCTTCGACACTCAGACACCCCCCATCCTTCTGTGACCGCGCGGGACCTGAGTCCACGTTGTCCCCGTGAGGTCTTCATCCCAGTTTAGCCTCTGGAGTGATGTCCCTCCGTGGAGCAGACTTTTAAAAGTCCTGATTTTGTGCTCCCCGCTTGCCGGGAGCCGGCCCCTCCCCCTGGGGTCTATCTTCCCGTCGCATTGGATTCACTTCTCCGCTGGTCCTACCTATCAGAAAGTGGTCAATTTTCTCTTTCTAGAATTGTTGTTTTTCTTCTCTTCGATCTCCTGTTGGATTTGTAGGTGTTTGGAATGGTTTGATAGGCTATCTAGCTGATCTCCTGCTGGCTGATGTCGTCTCAGCCTGCTACTTCTCCGCCATCTTGACCGGTCCCGGTATCATTTTAGGTGCTCTGATTTAACATATTTTTAAAAGTAGCTATCTACTTGCTAAAATTCTTCACTTTGTTATCCTGCCCAAAATTTTAACAAATAAATTTTGAGTAATAGTAGCCTCTTTTAAAAGAAATGCATATATGCATGGCCAGATTAAAAAACTATTGCTTAGGAGTACCTGGGTGGCTCTGTTGGTTGAGCATCTGACTCGTGATTTTGGCTGGGATCATGATCTTGGGGGGTTGGGATCAAGCCTCTTATTGGGCTCTGTGTTCTGAGTGTGGAGGCTGCTTGAGGATTCTCTCTCTCCCTCTCTCTCTCTCTGCCCCTCTCAGATACACCCCCCCATACTCATGCTCACATACTCTATCTTTCTCAATATAAGAAGCAGCTATTGTTTATTGATAACTTGGTGAGATTTGGTCTAATCATTGATTACTTCTGTTTTAATTCAGCAGCTTTTAGTAAACAGTGCTGGGTGGGAGGAAGGATAAATGATTTTGAAACATTAAAATCATTAGAAATGGCAAGTCTGGGAGATGTCTTCAGAGAGGTGGGGGTTTGAGTAACTAAAGGATGCTGTGTAATTAGGAAGTGTGTATGGAGAACAGACTGAGAGGGAAAGATGAGATATAGAAAAAAGAGTTGGAAGACTTTCTGTTAAATTTTTTTGTTTTAAGGTGTATTGGATTGAATTTAAGCCTGTAATGTTTATTAGTTAAGATTTTGGATTTTAACCAACAGAAACTGATTCTGGTTAAAACAAACAAACAAAAGAGGGAGGGGAAGAGAAGAAACCTATAGAAGAATATTGGGTAGCTCCCCAAATAGAAGAACTACAAAATACTGGAAATGATATGAACTAGAGCTCTTCTGAATGTCTCCTGGAGATACAACACTGGACTTGGGGCACCTGGTGGCTCAGTCAGTTAAGCGTCTGTCTTTTGCTCAGGTCATGATCTTGAAGTCCTGGGATTGAGCCCCGTGGTGGGCTCCTTTGCTCAATGGGGAATCTTCTTGTTCCTTTCCCTCTGTCCCTGCCCCAGCTTGTGCTCTCTTTCTCTCTCACACAAGTAAATAAATAAAATGTAAAAATATACAACACTGGACTCATTCAGCTATGAGTATTTTTGATTGGGAGTTTTTAGGTTCACACTTTAGTTCAGGGATAAGAAGTCAGATTGTTGTAGTTTGTTTTTGTATCCACCCCTTGGATAAATGCTGAAGGGCAGTGTACTTTTATTGATAGCTTTACTGAGTTTATATTCAACTGGTAAGAGATAACCTTTCTAAAGGGATAGCATTTCAAAAGAGAAACTATTTTAGAAGGAGGGGGAGATGGATCATGATAAAACATCAAAAGTAATGAACTAAGACATGACTTAGAATTTTAATTTATAAGTAAATTTACTGATTTAATATTTTGTTTCTGGCATTGGGACTTTAGTGGTGAACACACAATATCTTTGCCCTCATGGGAGCTTATAATCTAATGTGAGAGAGAGAGATAATAAACATATGTATTATGTCAGTAAGTGATAAAAGGAAGAAAACTAATGCAGAATTGGGGGATACGGTATGATGAAAATGATCAGAAAAGTCTTTTTTTAAAGGTGACATTGATTAGATAATTTCATGAAATAGGAAAGAGCTAGACAATCAAGTATCTTGGAGAAGTGCATTCCAGGCAATGCAAGAGCCCAGGATGGCAACATGTTTTGTAAATTGAAAAAGAAAAATTTAGCAAGGAGGCCAGTGTTATGAAAATGCATGAGTGAAGGGAAAAGGTGGAAATGAGACTTTGGAGATAGCCAGGAACCAGATCATTACCTAGAGTCCTGTAGGCAATGGTAGGTTTTTAATCTTGAGGTAACTGACAAAATGGGAGTGACATGTTGTGATTTAAATAGTAATAGGTCATGTATGGAGAGCTGACTGTGAGTGTAGGAGATTTAGGGTGACCTTAGGAGGCTATATGGAATTAGTCTTGGTGAGAGATGACTGTAGCCTGAATTCTGTGTCAGGGAGTTTGGTTTGACATATAGAACTTAATTTTATTTATTTATTTTTAAGACATGAGCAGTTTTCTTTTTCTTTTTTCTTAAAGATTTTATTTATTTATTTGACAGACAGAGATCACAAGTAGGCAGAGAGGCAGGCATAGGGAGAGGGGGAAGCAGGGTCCCTGCTGAGCAGAGAGCCCGATGTGGGGCTTGATCCCAGGACCCTGAGATTATGACCTGAGCTGAAGGCAGAGGCTTAACCCACTGACCCACCTAGGTGCCCTAAGACATGAGCAGTTTTCAATTGATAGTCTTGAAAGCACATCAGATTCTTTGCTCAACTTGACCACTAACAACCAGTATCCTGGACAAATGATCTAATATTCTCACGAGTTTGTATTTGATTACACTGCGTATAACAGTGACCAGCTTTTAAAATGCAATTTTGGATTGCTTTGGTAAAAATAATTGGTTTCTTTATAAATGACGAATTTCTGAAAAGAAAAGTGACATGCATGTATATTTGTGACGGTCGTGGAAAGGGTAGGAGAAGAGACAAACTTATAAATGAACTGTGAAAATCAGTTTAAGATCCTCTGAGGAAACTTAGCCCAATTGTGTTTTCTCCTACTTTCTCCAATTAAAGATGCTTCCTTTGAGGGAATGAGGCATCAGAAGATCATTATGTTTCAGTGGAGCAGTGATGCAAAGCCTTTCTCCGGAATGACTCAGAGGAATTGCTCCCTGGAAGGACATGAGGACTTTTGCTTTTTTAGATTCAGGCTGCTTAAAATCCAAATACAATATGGTTCCTACACTGTTGTTTTCCAGTGAAATGGCAGATATGATGAGGAATTGTAATCTTAATCTATATTTTAAGGCTGTATGCCGATGAGAGAAAAATACTTTGTGGGGTTAATTCTGTTAAAGATACAGAGTTTAGATAAAAACCGACTGATGGAACATAGGTCAATAAAGAATGGCGTGAATATTACAAATAATTTAAATTTTTGACAAAACAATCATCTTTTAGGATATAAGATTGGAATTAAATGAAGAGAGTTATTTGTGTTTAAGAGATGAGTTAGCAAAAGACAGAAATTAAAGACTCCTTCTATGCCCCTTCTATGAAGCTTCTATGCCCTCTCAGGGTGTACCACCATTCTCCTTAAGTCTCCTCTTGTTCACCAACTTGGAAGTTCTCCAGACCCTGTTCTTTTTGGTTTTCTGGAGGTTTCATTACTAAGTAATGACTGATAAAATCATTGGCCACTGGTGATTGATTCTATCTCCACTCCCTCTCCCTCCCTGGATGGAAGAAGGGATGGGAGTATGAGGGGTGTGTGTGGAATGAAAGTTCCAACTTTTTAATCATGTAGTTGGTTTGTTAACCAGCCCTCATCCTTAGGCGGGGTCCAGAAGTCACCTCATTCATAACTAGAGACACCTTTGCCAATCTTAACACTAAGGAAATTCCAAGGGTTTTGGGAGCTGTGAGCCAGGAACTAAGGATATATACTCAGACCAGATATATACTCAGATGACCAAATTTATATTTCTTAGAAATCACAGTATCACAGACACTAATCCCATTCATGACTGTTCCACTCTTGTCACCAACTCATCTCCCAAAGGGCCCACATCCTAACACTATAACTTTGAGGTCTAGGATTTTAGCATATGAATTTGGGGATGACACAAACATTATATCCATAATAAAGTGTATATTATTTAACATAGATGTGAATGTCAAAGCTGTGACTTCTTGTCTTGGGTGACTATTTCATTTTGTACTTGAAGTTAGAAGCTTTTTTAAAGGAAATATTTTACTAAGTATTGGTGTAAGTACTTTCTTATTATATTAGATTTATAAGTGTAATAGAAAGCAGAGATCATGTATGGAGAGATCAGAATGGAATAACTCTAATGGCTTTTTCTTATTATGTGTTACATTATAGATATGATAAGACAATTGGATAAAAGGACTTTAAAAATATTTCTTGTAATAATTGTTCTCTTAAATTATTGCAAAAATGCAAGTTTTTCTTAAAAATTTTATGTATGGCCTTACAAAGGACATTACTTGCTTTCTTAATGTAACTACTTATTCACAAAGTCATCTTGAAAGTTAGTTCTAACTTTATCAAGCAAGATGTCTTAGTTTTCTGTGTATAAAATTGTGTATTATATGTATGTGCAGAATGCTTTTGTACTCTGGGATTCATCTACTGACATAAAGAACTGTTTTGTAGAGACTTAGGAAATCAAGTCTAGGCCCAAGTAGTACTGTATCTAGAAACTCTTTGAAAGATTTGATTGTTTCTAGTAGACTGTAGGTCTGTATGGTCACTGTTGTCTAAATGTCAATCTTGGGTCTAAACTATTTGATGGTCTTTTTTAAAAGCTTGAAACATCATTCCTTATTTATCTCTCCTGTCTCATCCATTAAACACTTATTCTTGCAAAACAGTGGTTTAATTGGTTTCCTTAATATTCAGGGTTGACCTGATAAGTGTGTGGCTTGCACATACCTTAATTTGGCTAAAGAGAGTGTGGTAAGTATTCTGTAATGTGTTTGCAACTTTCACTTATGGTTCTCAGCGGATTTGAGACTCTACCTCCTATCTCATGGTCTGCATGGAGTTTAGTTTCAAAATGAGCCACTACTTTGGGTTTGCTGTACAGCAAGTTATTCCATCAGCATATGGTTCAGTGCTCTTTCTTTTGTATTAGATCCTATCAACAGGCCTGGCTTGGCAAAAATTTTTCTTTGAAACATTTATTTTCTATATGTTTAATAATAATTATTGTGGCTAAAATTTTCACACATTACTTCTCTACTATTTGCTATTCGATGTTACAAATTTCATAATTTTAGACTTAGCTCCTATTGGTTTTCAATTTTTTTGCATTTAGAATTCTTTTTTTTTTTTAAGATTTTATTTATTTGACAGACAGAGACCACAAGTAGGCAGAGAGGCAGGCAGAGAGAGGAAGGGAAGCAGGCTCCCTGCTGAGCAGAGAGCCAGATATGGGGCTCGATCCTGGGCCCCTGGGATCATGACCTGAGACGAAGGCAGAGGCTTTAACCCACTGAGCCACTGGGCGCCCCTGCATTTAGAATTCTTACTTGAAAGCAATAGAACCTGATTTTTCAGTTAAGAAGAATTATTAAATTTCTGGTTATTTATGATGATTCCCTTGAAATGGGATATGTATGTAAAAGAGTACAGATAATATAAGTATTCTTGATATTTTTAGCCACATTTATTTTTGGAAAGAATGAACTAATTGATATTGCCCCTACAAGGAACATTCACTTAAAAAAAATTCAGTTTCATAAAACAATGACAAAAGATGTCACATAATTATTTTAATTTTCATATCTTTGCTTCCTTCTTGAGCTGAACTTTTCTTCATCCATTTATTGGCTATTTGTATTTATTTGTGTTAGTGTGAGCTAACTGATCATAGTCTTTACCCATATTTTCTATTGTGCTTTAATTATATATTGTTGATATAAAGAGCTTTATATGTATTATAGATATAATATGGACATAGTACCATTTATAGAATGGAGAATAAATGCTTCAAAAAAGGATTTTGTGGGCACCTGGGTGGCTCAGTCATTAAGTGTCTGCCTTTGGCTCAGGTCATGATCCCAGGGTCCTGGAATCGAGCCCTGCATCAGGCTCCTTGCTTAGCGGGGAGCCTGCTTCTCCCTCTCCCACTCCTTCTGCTTGTGTTCCCTCTCTTGCTATCTCTCTCTGTCAAATAAAGAATAAAATCTTTAAAAATAAAAAGGATCTTGTCCAACATATCTTCTCCAGTATATATATTTATAGGTCATGCTAGATTTTGACAAATGTCAAATGAAGATATATAGCATATCTTAACAGCTTTGTTGAAGCATAATTTACATACAATAAAATGCACATTTTAAATTACACTATTTGATATGTCTTGACACATGTATATATCTATGAAACCATCACCACAATTAATTAATGAACATATCCATCATTCCCAAGAATTTCCTTGTGCACCTTTGTATTCCTTTTTTCTTCCCCAACCTGTCCTCAAGCAACCACCTAACTTTTCTGTCTACAGATTAGTTTACATTTCCTGGAATTTGTATAAATGGAATCACACAGTACATACTATTTTTTAGTTTGGCTCTTTCACTTAGCACAGATGTTTGAAGATTTATCCATGTTGTTTTGTTTATCAGTAGTTCATTCTTTTTTTTTTTTTTCTGGTCCTGAGTAGTAATGTGTTATATGAATACACCACAGTTTATCTATTCATCTATTTATGGACATTTGGATTATTTTAAGCTATTACACAAAGCTGCCATAAACATTCATCTACAAGTCTTAGTATGGGTGTTTGCCTTCACTTAAATAAACACCTAGAAGTAGAGCATCTTGATCATGTGGTTAGTGTGTGTTAAACTTTTTAAGAATTTGCCAGACTGTTTTCCAAAATTCTTGGGCCACTAGACATTCTCACCATCAGCTTGTGCGAATTCCAGTTTCTCTACATTCTTGCCAAACACTTCCTAAGTACAGCATCAAAAGCATGATTCATAAAAGAAAGCTTAATAAATTAGAGTTCATGAAAATTAAGTATTTCTGCTTTTTGAAACACTCTGCTATGAGAATGAAAATATAAGCCAAAAACTGAGAAAATATTTCCAAAACATGCATCTAATAAAGGCCTTTCGACAAAATATGAAGAAACTTCAATATTTGTGCAACTGTTTTGCACATTTTCTCTTAAAATGTGCAAAACAGTTGCACAAATATTTCACCAAAGAATATATATGAATGACAAGTAAGTACATGAAAATATCAACATCATTATCATTAGAGAAGTGCAAATTAGAAATATGATACATCACCACCTACCTAGGAGAATGGCTAAAATATTAGAGTGGCCTCTGTGTAAGTTTAAGATACATAGCATAATGACTTGGCTTACATGTATTGTGCAGTGATTACCACAATAAGTTTAGCTTATATCTTCCATCTCAAGTAGATACAAAAACTGATTTTTTCTTTGTTTCAGGAAGTTTTAGGATCTACTGGCTGAGCAACTTTGAAATCATTGTATTATTTAACCAACTATTGTTAAGTATATGTGAAAGCTATTTAATTAGGTTTATATATATTTGAACTGGCTGCCTGATTGAACTCATCTTCATTCCAACATATTTCAAATTAACTTCCTTTTAATTATTTTGAAGTGCCACGATACTACCCAGGAATAATGATCATTTATCTGCTTTCAAAGATATATATTTTGTTTTCCTTCATTATCTTAATGCATTAAAATACATTACATTAGTATTGAATACAAAATTGTGGGAACAGTGAACAGCTTTTTCATGTATTTTGTTTTAATAGTATGCCTCTAGTGATTTACCATTTCATGTGATACTGGCTTTTAGTTGAAGGGAGAAAACATATTTTAGATTAGAAACATTCTTGTCAAAATGTATTGAGTTGAAAACCTGGCTTGCAACTTGCTAGATATGTGATCATGAATAATTTGTCTAACCTGAGTTTCTTAAAAAAAAAAAGATGGTAAAATATCTAGCTCCTAGAATTTTTATGAAGCTCAAAGAGATAGTGCACACAAAGTGTATAAATTATAGTGTTTTGCACATAGTAAGTGAGATACACACATATGCATATGCACACACACCCCTTCATTCTTTTCCACACTGCTCTATGTGCCAACAGGATGATCTTTATAAACTCTCAGCTGCTCTTCCTAGACATCTTTTCTGGTTGTATTTAGTACAATGGGAGATGCTAGAATATAAAAATAGGTGGAAGCAGACTGGACTGTTATTCATTTGGATCCTTTCTTCCCAAATAGACAAGGCTGGCTGTGTCCTTCTACCAAATGCTGTAGTATCCCCCTTTGACAACTACAGCCCTTTCAGGATATCAAGGATCCCTCCTTTCCCAGGTACCATCAGGCCTATCCTGGTTAACAGCTTCCTGCTGCATGTGTCCCCAGTTCTAGCTACTGGTCTTTCATCCCTTATAGACTTCCCTCAACTCTATATTTCTGTAAATAATTCCTTCATTAAAATTCCCTTAATGATCTTTTTGAGTATGTAATCTCTTTCCTCTTTGATGCAATATATATATTGTTCTATGTAAATACATATAACATTTCCAAATTCTCCAGAATCCTGTACCCAGATCCTTACTATTTGGCCCCTTTCTACCCTATATTGTGCAATAAGCCCCATTTATGCCTCATCGTAGTTTTCTGACTGGGCTACTGTTTCATGTGCTTATGCTAATGCTCTTCCCTCTACTTTGAACCTGTCTCTTCCCATTCACTTTTCAACTTCTCCATGAAGCCTTTTTACACCAGGTAAAAGTATACAATTATTTGTTTGAACCTCTATGGGCAGAGGTCTATATAGGCTCTTGTCTTAGTACCAGAATAGTTTATTTGCATGGCCAAATGTTAGACTTTTGTTATTAAACTATAATCTTCCTAAAGGTGGGAATTTGTCTCCTAATCATTATTTATTCCATGTATAGCATATAGTTTCTAGCATACGGCAGGTACTGAAGAAATCTTTACAGAATAAGTGAACCCAGTTATTTATTTATTTTTTTAAAGATTTTATTTATTTATTTGACAGACAGAGATCACAAGTAGGCAGAGAGAGAGGAGGAAGCAGGCCCCCTGCTGAGCAAAGAGCCCGACGTGGGGCTCGATCCCAGGACCCTGGGATCATGACCTGAGCTGAAGGCAGAGGCTTCAACCCACTGAGCCACCCAGGCCCCCCCCCCAGTTATTATTATTAGGAGTTAATTCATAAAATCTATGTTAGACTTGAAATGTTGTGGAGAAGATTGTAAACTACAGTGATTCAGAAGTTATGTTTACTCACTGAATGAGTGAGCTGTCCAGTCCAAGTTGATAACCTTTCAGGATGCAGTGAATGGGCTGGTGTTGAAGAGTGTTTTATGCCATACTCGCTGTACACATTTCTTTATTTCCTTAGTAGTGGAATGAAAATAGATCTCATATGTTTTCACTGCCCTGACATGTTTTTCTTTCTGAGCTGACGCTTTGTTTATAATACTAGGTGAAATTCCATGGAGTTTAAATAAACAGGGATTAACTCTTCTCCTGACAAAATTGAGGCAGATGGTGGGAGGTTTGAGGAAACTTAATTATTCACTTTTTAAAAAATCAGTAATCTGCTAATTTCTGGTAGTACTTGATACCCTGGAATTTTTTTTTTCTCCAGAGGCCACCTAGAACACAGTAGGGCATTAACAAATATGTGTTGATTGTTGCATAAATAAGGATTCAATATTCTGTTTTTCTTTTTTTTTTTTTAATGGGAAGTGTACTTACTCCAAATAATTATTAGGAGGAAAGGAAATGTTTTGTCTTGTAACTTTAATTTTAAACGTTCAAAGGTGTAGTTGGACTTTTATTTTATAGAAGAGAAAATAGTGATCAAAATATATATGAAACAATACTCAATCTAAGTAGTCATTAGGGAAATATAAATTAAAATTATAATGAAATACCAGTATATGCCCACCAGACAGAAAAATTTAAAAGTGGGACAATACAAAATTTTGGCAAGGATGTGGACTTCTTATATACTAGTTTTGAGAGTATAAATCAATACAGTCCACCTTGCAGTACATTTAGTGTTACCTAGTATAGTTAGACATTCACACAATCATAATCTACTCCTATGCATAGACTACAGAGTGACTATTGCACATGTATGTACCAAGAAGCATATCTAAGATTATTCGCAATAGCATTTTTTAATTGAAATTTTATAAACCTTCTAAGTGTGCAGTAACAATAGAATGGATATAAATGGTGTTCTGTCCATATAATGGAACACTATATTACAGTAAACGGATGGACATTATTACCATTAATCTAATTTACAGGAAGCCAATCTCCATATTGACCTTCATGTGTCAGTGACATTTATTTGTCAGTGTGGGTGGATGAACTTCCTCCTGAGGAGATAACAATAATAATAACAAAAAAGTCTTTTATTTTCTAAAAACATAAATAAGACATGAGATAATCCAGACAATGTTTGAAACAATGTTGTCTTTAAATTCAAGGTTAAAGTTGGCCAGTGGTTTATATTTTGAAATTTGTTTTATAAACTATGGATTTAGTATTTCTAATAAGTAAGCATGTCTCTTTGTTTACATTTCACAGAATAGAGACAATAGTCCCTGTAACCCACCCTAGTTTTTATGTTTGTAAGTGACATGCTTTTTATTTTAGTAGTGTATATTCCGTTTTTAGTCCTCTATGTAGAAAATAAATATTCTTCTGTAGAAAAAAGTGCAATCTCTACCACAGCTGAGGTGTATTTGGAAGTTGAGTATGTACAGTGAACTTTCCAAGTAATGAATCACATAATGGAATTTTCATTTTTTTTTTCATTTACAGAAATGTTAAAATTGTGTCTTCAAATCAATTCAAATTTAGACTCTATCAATAAGTTATTAATTCACAAAGTCAAATTAAAAATCAGGTCACACTTTTCCCTTTGTAGTCTCCATTCTCTTTATCATTAATCACTGAAGAACAAGAGTATTTGTTTTCTTGTGTATTTATAATACAGGAAATATATTTTTCCTTAGTTTAAATAAGAAAATGTCAGAACAGAAACTATATTAAACAACACTGAGAAACTAATTTTAAATGATTGCTCTTCTAGAAATATTTCTTAATAAATAGATATTTCAGATAAATTCGGTCTTCAGTGTAGAAAATTTCAGTGTAGATTTAAAAAAAAAAAATTGGAAATAATCTGTCTCTGTATAGGAAGTCCCATGGGGTGTGTGTTTTTAAGGCCATTGTCTATGTCTATGTTCTCAAAGCCTCAGTTTGGACCACCTACTATCTGCTTCTCAGGTTAACTGCCATTTTTTACGGGGAAACAAAGTAATAGCAATGTGGTGACATGCTAGTTTCTTTCAGTGTTGTTGAAAAATGTAACAATTTATGATGCCTGACAGAAAAATCTTTTTAATTGAATTACTCTACTCATAATAAACAATTGTGCTTCCATAAACACAAATTATTCAATTTTTGCTATTTTAAGTGATTTTGATACATATAAGCTCTAAAAGGTAGATTTATCAACAGCTTTTCAAGTATTTGCCTTTATTTTCTTCTATGATTACCTTTTTTGAGTTATCTTCACACTTGAGACTAGAATTTGTAACAGTTGGAAATTTATCACTTTAAAGAATGAGACAAATCAATGTATCAAGAAGAGTTACTTCTGGGATAGTATGGTGAGTAGTTCCCTGACCCTCAAGTTGATTATTCCCCTGACTGTAAGCAGTGTTGCTTGCTTCTAGCTCTCAGCAAGTGAGCTACCCATACCCAAGCTATGCCCTGTCTATGGCATGCAATGATGGAAGAATGATGTAGAGTACTTTTTGTTTTATTTGCTTTTTTTTAAAGGTTTTCTAATTTATTTGACACAGAGATAGAGAGTACAAATAGGGAGAGCAGAGGGAGAGGGAGAAGCAGACTCTCTGCTGAGCAGAGATCCCAAAGTGGGACTTGATTCCAGGACCCTGGGATCATGACCTGAGCTGAAGGCAACCTCTTAACCAACTGAGCCACCCAGGAATCCCAATCCTATTTACTTTGTACATTTCTCTACTTCCTTAATGAATGTCTAACTCACTGCCCAACATTTGTATCTCACTGTGGGCTTATTTTCAGATTTTAAACATATTTTGAAAAAGTATAAAAAGTTCATTAATTTAGATATAGCACCAAAGACATGATTTGAGAAAGAAACTTCTGCTTTGAAAAAGACCATGAAACTGGACAGCTGCATGCAAAAGAATGAAACTGGACCACTTTCTTATACCATACACAAAAATAAA
The DNA here is from genome assembly GCA_003697995.1 of Taxidea taxus jeffersonii. NCBI lineage: Eukaryota > Metazoa > Chordata > Mammalia > Carnivora > Mustelidae > Taxidea > Taxidea taxus. The sequence continues at coordinate 9,288 of ML111190.1, read as the reverse complement.
GTGGATCAAAGACCTAGATGTGTGACCTGAAACCATAAAACTCCTGGAAGAAAATATTGGCCTTAGCAACATTTTTCTAGATAGGTCTTCTGAGGCAGGGGAAACAAGAGCAAAAATAAATTATTAGGACTAGGGAGCCTGGGTGGCTCAGTTGGTTGAGCAACTGCCTTCGGCTCAGGTCATAATCCCAGCGTCACTGATCGAGTCCTGCATTGGCCTCCCAGCTCGATGGGGAGTCTGCCTCTCCCTCTGACCTTCTCTCCTCTCATGCTTTCTTTCACTCTCTCTCTTGCAAATAAATAAAATCTTTAAAAAAATTATTAGGACTACACCAAAATAAAAAGCTTATGCTTAGCGAAATAAGTCAACTGGAGAAAGACAACTATCACATGATCTCCCTGATACGAGGAAGTGGAGATGCAATGGGGGTGGGAGTTAAGGTGGTAGGACAAGTAAAAATGAAACAAGATGGGATCAGGAGGGAGACAAACCAAAAGAGACTCTTAATGTCATAAAACAAACTGAGGGGGGTGGGGGGGAGAGGGGTTGGGAGAGGGTGGTGGGGTTACATTATATGTTTAAATAAAGCTTAAATAATAATAATAAAAAAAAGCTTTTGCACAGCAAAGGAAATGATCAACAAAATGAAAAGGCATCATGCTGATTGGGAGAAGATATTTGCAAATAATATATCCAGAAAGAGTTTAATATGTAAAATATACAAAGAATTTACACAATTTAGCACCAAAAAGCAGTTTGATTAAAAAATGAGCAAAGGTTTTGATATACATTTTTCCAAAGAAGACATACAATTAACCAATAGACACATGAAAAGTTGCTCAACATCACTAATAATCAGGGAAATGCAAATCAAAACCATAATGAGTTATCACTTTATCTGTCAGAATGGCTAGAATCAAAAAGACAAGATGTAACAAGTGTTGGGGAGGATGTGGAGAAAAAGGAATCCTTGTGCACTGTTAATGGGAATGTAAATTGATGTAGTCACTGTGGAAATAGTATGAATAAATCATGGTACATCCAGACAATGGAAAATTATTCAGTCCTAAAATGAAATGAGTTATCAAGCCATGAAAAGACATGGAGAAAACTTAGATGTAGATTACTAAGTAAAAAATCAAACCTGAAACCCTGTACACTGTATGATTCCAACCATATAGAATTCTGGAAAATACAGAACTAAGGAGAGAGTAAAAAGATCAGTCATTGCCAAGGGTTAGGCAGTGGGGAGGGGTTAACAGATGGAGCACAGGGGATTTTTAGGGCTGTGAAAATACTCTGTATGATACTATTGTAATGAATACATATCATGATGTATTTGTCCAAACTCAGAATGTATACCAAGAGTGAACTCTAACATACAGCATGGATTTTGGGTAATTATGATGTGTCGGTGTAGGTTCAGTAATTTTAATGATAACCACTGTGGTGGGGAATGTTGATAATGTATAGACACAGGGGTAATATGGAAAATCTCTGCACCTGTTAATTTTGCTGTGAACCTAAAACTGCTCTAAAAGAAAGTCTCTAAAAAAATTAACCAGGTGAATACACAGTTAATATGTTACAGTAACTTAAAATTAATATATGGTAGAGTTTATTTTAGAGATAAAATTCATTTTAATAGCTTTTTAAATGACTCTGTCATACATATTATGGAATCTTTAAGAGCCTGAAGGGATTTCTTAGATTTTTTTGGTTACACTTTACTGTTTTATGGAGCAAATTGTTTGTTGTGGTGTTGTTATGGGATTTGAAAAGATCTCGGGATATAGGCTAATAATAAAATTTGACATTTACTGAGCTTTACATTTGCCATTGCTTTCGATATTCACAACAATCGAATTAGGTGAGAATTTTTATTTCCCCCATTTTAACAGATGAGGAAAGTGGGGTTTGGATCTGGGACTTGGTATGGGGACTTAGATTTGGAACTCAGATTCAGAATAGTCTGACAGCAAAGACTCTGTCTTCACTGCAGTATATGTGCTTGAATATTAGTGATTTGCAGAACTCTCACATATAAAGATTGTTTTCTTCTGTAGAAGTAGGGGTAAGTCACTGACACCTGATTGCCTCTCCTCAGGCCGGTGTGATGGGGCTTGTGTGAGCAAATGGGGACAGCAGATGTGTTTTAATATGCCCTTTACTGTAATACCATCAAGGTCCCCGAGGGGTCACAGCTAGGAGGGTTTATAGTTAATCTCCCAGTTTATTTAAACTCCTGACTCAGAAGTTTCCCCTCATACTGGGGGGTGGTTATTCTCTAAATAGGTCCTAATTTTTCTTGGTGGGGAAGTTGGGATTTCATTCCAATATGGCGCCTCCACCATGAGCAGCTCCTATGATTAAGAGCAGCTCCGGAGCAAAAGCAGAAAATAGAGTTTAACGTGCCTTGTTAAGCACATTCCTTTTCCTCAAGTGCTGAGAGTGAGACTAGATTCAAGATTCCTTTCCTAAACATTCCCATTACAGTACAAGGCAAATATATTCCATAAATACTGAGAAGATACAGTTGATCATTGTTACCTACGATAATTTTGGTCTGCAGTTGCTGCCAATACTGACCATTGCTCATAGGGGAATATAGGGTCCATGTACTTGCAGACTTGTAGTCAAATTTTCCTCAACTGATTAGTACATAGCCTTGTCTTACATGGGATACTTTATGAGACATTTTATTTAATATATATTGTTGATTCATTAACACTGAACCTGTGGCCATTGGCACTCTAACCTATGCCTGAATGAAGCTTATCAAACACATGTATTTTCTCTGTCAAGCATATCACAGCCCTTACACTTAGGAACACCAGACGGCACTTTGGCATTATGTCTGGGGGCCATTTCACACCATGAGATCACCAACAAAAAGCACAAAAAATTTGGAGAACATGACACTAGATAAACCCTGAGATGAACACTTTCTTATAAATGTGAAAGTTGAAGAAAGCAGAATGTTGCCTTGTTAGACTTCACCTGGGGGTCATGTGTATTGGGAGACTCAGGTTTTTGAGTTTCTATGTGTCTATGAATCTTGTTGTGAAAGCACAACAAGTATTGTTTTTGGGGTTACAAATAAACTTTAGTGAGTAGGTGAATTAAAAAATATAGAACCATGAATGATGAGAGTCAACTATTACTGACACCATGCTTAATTTTGTAATTACTGTATTTTAAACCCTCTGAATGAATTGCAAGTGTATGTTTTTGGAGCTGCTCAATACTAAAACATATCAACCAGTGTGGGACTTTTCCAACCAGTTTTTATACCCTTTCACCTATTCCTAGGTAAATTTCTATTTGCAAGAGAGTCTTGCTTTGTTCTGGATCCTCAAAGCTTCCCACGGTCCATCCCTGTGTAACTGTTTTGGATTGAAGTACAATTTGATGAATCTGTAAAATGGAAAGCAACTTCCCCATCCTATTCCTGACTTTTATGCCCACTATATGGAGACTGCAGTAATTTTTAATCACAAGAGCTGTCTTATTTAATAACAAAATGTCCCTGTCATTGAAATAATCAACTCTCTGAGCTTCATTCCCAATCTGACTCCTGGCTGATTCCCTTCTAAGGGTCTTATCACTGTATGGAAAAAAAAAAATCACATGTTCTTTTTTTAAAGTCTTAATTTTAATTCCAGCAGAGTTAACATACGGTGTCATAGTACTTTCAGGTATACAATATAGTGATTCAACACTTCCATATATCACCTGGTGCTCATGACAACAATGTACTTTTTTAATCTATTTAACCCATTCCCCCACCCACCTACCCTCTGGTAACCATCAATTTGTTCTCCATAGTTAAGTCTGTCTCTTGTTTTGTTCTCTTTCTTCCCCTTCTTTACTCTTTTGTTTTGTTTCTTAAATTCCACATAAGTGAGATCATATAGTATTTGTCTTTCTCTGGCTGACTTATTTCACTTAGCATAACACTCTTTAGCTCCATCCATGTTGTTGAAAACGGCAAGATTTCATTTTTTCCATGGCTGAATAATATTCTATTATAGATATATACCACATTTTCTTTATCTACTCATCAATTGATAGACACTTGGGCTGCTTCCATAGGGGTGCCTGTATCCCTTTGAATTAGTGTTTTTGTATTCTTTGGGTTATCACCCAGTAACGTGATTGCTGGATTGTAGGGTAGTTCTATTTTTAACTTTTTGAGGAAACTCCGTACTGTTTTTAGAGTCACTGCACCAGAAAAATCATGTGTTCTTTATTTCAAAGCATGGCTTGCTCTGCAAAATAATTTTGTCTCTTTGCCTTTGCCCTGACCCCAGATTGAGAGCCTAGCCTCTTGCTTTTAGGTTTCTTAAGCACATATCAGAGACCAATCCCTTATTTCCCCAGACTTCAAAGGACACATATAAAACTCTCATTTGATCTTTTGAAGTCCTTTTCACTTGGCTTGAACTGAAAGTGGATATTTTCTCCCCTTACCCATGGTGGGGAAAAAGGTGCAAATACTCCAGTGATGTTCATCAAAGCATCTGTTTCATTCTGTTACTGATTATACATGGACATTAGCCCACAGTGTGAAAATCACAGCACAATTACTTAACATGTTGTATCTGTGAGTTGTACTACATTGCTTTGCACAGTGGCACCTATTATTTTGTTAGCTTTAGGCTGAATTTTATCTTTTTGTTTTTCATTTTTGTTTACTAGGAAAAGCTCATGGGTGCTGTAGTCATCAAATATTCCTTTAAGTTCTTTATTTATTTTATAAGGGTGATAGTATAGTTAATGTGTTGTCTTTGAAGCAAGACGGTCTAGATTCAATTGGGTCTAGATTCAAGTGAGACTTTGAGCAATTTTATAATCTCATGATACATTAGTTTTTTCATGTGCAAAGTTGGGTGAATGATAGGAACTTCCTCATAATGTTGTTGTGAAGATAAATTGACACTTGAAAACATTTAGAACAGGCTTGCCACATAGTAGACACCCAACAAATAGTAGTTATGCTCAAGTATATTTTCCAATTGCTTTTTAAAAAAATTTAATTTTTTTTCAGGGTTCCAAACTTCATTATGCACCACACCCAGTGCTCCATGCAATATGTGCCCTCCGTAATACCAACAACCAGGCTCACCCAACCCTTACCCCCTTCCCCTCCAAAACCCTCAGTTTGTTTCTCAGAGTCCACAGTCTCTCATGGTTTGTCTCCCACTCCGATTTCCCCCAACTCACTTCTCCCTTCCATCTCCCAGTGTCCTCTGTATTATTCCTTATGCTCCAAAAGTAAGTGAAAACCATATGATAACTGACTCTCTCTGCTTGACTTATTTCACTCAGAATAATCTCTTCCAGTCCCATCCATGTTGATACAAAAGTTGGGTATTCATCCTTTCTGATGGAGGCATAATACTCCATTGTATATATGGACCATATCTTCTTTATCCACTCATCTGTCGAAGGGCATCTTGGTTCTTTCCACAGTTTGGTGACTGTGGCCATTGCTGCTATGAACATTGGGGTACAGATGGCCCCTTTTTCACTAAATCTGTATCTTTGGGGTAAACACCCAGTAGTGCAATTGTAGGGTCATAGGGTAGCTCTATTTTTAATTTCTTAAGGAATCTCCACACTGTTTTCCAAAGTGGCTGCACCAACTTACATTCCCACCAACAGTATAAGAGGGTTCCCTTTCTCCACATCCCCTCCAACACTTGTTGTTTACTGTTTTGTTAATTTTGGCCATTCTAACTGGTGTAAGGTAGTGTCTCAATGTAGTTTTGATTTGAATCTCCCTGATTGCTAATGAAGATGAACATTTTTTCTGTACCTGTTAACCATTTGTATGTCTTCTTTGGAGAAGTGTCTGTTCATGTCTTCTGCCCATTTTTTTGATGTGATTATCTGTTTTGTGTGTGTTGAGTTTGAGGGATTCTTTATAGATCTTGGATATCAGCCCTTTGTCTGTAGTGTCATTTGCTAATATCTTCACCCATTCCGTGGGTTGCCTCTTTGTTTTGTTGACTGTTTCCTTTGCTGTGCCAAAGCTTTTGATCTTGATGAAGTCCCAAAAGTTCATTTTCACCTTTGTTTCTTTTGCCTTTGGAGACATATCTTGAAAGAAGTTGCTGGAAAAAATATACAGTGCAAAAAAGACAGTCTCTTCAATAAATGGTGCTAGGAAAATTGGAGCTATGTATAGAAGAGTGAAACTCGACCATTCTCTTACACCATACACAAAGATAAACTCGAAATGGATAAACGACCTCAACGTGAGGCAAGAATCTATCAAAATCCTAGAGGAACACATAGGCAGTACCTCCTTCACATCAGCCACAGCAACTTCTTTCAAGATATGTCTCCAGTTGCTTTTATATTTGAATAATATCTTGGCTGGTATAATAATCTTGGATCTTACTTTCATTTTTTACAACTTTGTGACATAGTTTCATCATCTTATGTCGTTAATATTTCTCTGTAGAAATTTAATGTTGCCATGTTTATTTTTCTCTTGTGCATAATTTGTTCTTCCTGCCTATATTCTAGAATAATTCTTTATCTTTGAAGTTCTTTAATATAACTAAGTTAGTTCTCAACATTGGACATACATTTATTTATTTATTTATTTATTTATTTATTTATATTTTGTTTATTTATTTGACAGTGAGAGTGCATAAGCCGGGGAAATGGCAGAGGGAGAGGGAACTGCAGGCTCCCCGTGGAGCAGGGAGCTCAATGTGGGTCTCAGTCCCAGGACCCTGAGATCATGACCTGAGCTGACGGCAGATGCTTAACCAACTGAGCTACCCAGCCACAATATTGGACATTTTAAAATCAAATTTTCCTGTAATCTGCATGTATTAGGGTTCTCTAGTGAAAGACCATCAACTGGATCTATAGAAAGAGATTTACTATAAAGTATTGTCTTATGCAGTTATGGAGGCTGAGCAGTCCCATGATCTGTGTCTGCAAGCTGAAGAACCAAGAAAGCCAATGGTGTAATTCAGTGTGGGTCTGATGGCCAGAGAAACAGGAGCATCCAGAGCAGATCAAAGTCCCAGCTCAAGGAGTCACTTGGGAAGGGGGATTCCTCATCCCTCTGCCTTTTGTTTTATTCAGACCTTGAACAGATTGAATGATGCCCACCCAAACTGAGGAAGGAAATGAACTGAATTCCATAGATTCAAGTGTTAATTTCATCTAGAGACAATAACAGACATACCCAGAAAGAATATTTAATCTGGGTACCCTGTGGTTAGTCCAGGTGACATGTAGAATGCTGTACAATGTACATTCTACAATGCTGTAGAATGTAGAACATTGCTGTTCTTTCAATCTTCACAATTAATACATTTTAAGAAAAAAATTTTTTTTCTGCATTTTGTCTGTTCCTTGTGTTATGTTATTTTTCTGGTTGTCTTATTCATAGTTCTTTAGTTTTCACCTTTCCTTTTTTGGGGGAGGAGAATTTGTAGCTCCACAGTACCTGTGTAAGTGCCATGCTGTTTCTTTTCCTCTTGATCTTGTGTGAGCAGATCAGATAAAGTGGTATATTTGTGTTCTGCTGGAGCCTTTATGATTTTGTTGTTGTTTTTCTTTTCATACAGTACCTAAGGCCAGTTGTTCTTTCCAATGAACTAAAGTTTAAGACTGGTTATTTTATTTTATTTTATTGACAGACACTTTCTATAGACTGGGAACATATAGAAGTAGGGATAAGCTCAGCTGAGGGAATGTTCAGTGTCTTTGTTAGAATACTTTTTTTTTAAACTTAGAATCTCTTTTACATTCTGGGATTTTTTGAATGTCCTTTAACCACAGTTCAGTTTTATTTGGTTGGGGAGACATTTCCCATTCCCACTATAGAGTATATCAAGGTTCCCCCTCTGACTTACCCCTCCAGGTTTTACTTTAATGACTATCAATGAAACTTCAGTTCTTTAAGGAGTCACCTCTGCTTTTCATTCTGTTTTAACTTTTTTTTTTTTAAAGATTTTATTTATTTATATATGAGAGAGGGAAGTGGTGGGGAGAGAGAGGGAGATGGAGAGAATCTCCAGCAGACTCTGCACTGAGTTAGAACCCCATGAGGGGCTCCATCCCACAACCCTGAGAGCACCACCTGAGCTGAAACCAAGAGTTGGATGCTCAACTGACTGAGCCACCCAGGTGCCCCATGTTCTAACTGTTATTCTAAGTGATCATTTATAAATGTCCTTTTTAAGAAGTAAAAGAAGATATCCTCTCAGTTTGTTTATCCCAATATTTGGAGTAATAGTAGAATTCTCTAAATTTTGTCATTTTTTGATAAATGGGTTATGAAAAGTAGAGTCAGAAGTAAGAGCCTCCAGTATGTGTGAATGCACTTCATTCTGCTGCTAGAGATTTCATTTAATTTGATGGAATTCACATATAAATTATCTAGTATTCTTTTTATTTCTCATACTTTATATCTAATCCAATAGGAAATCCTGCTGAAATGAGCTTCAAAATAAAGTATGTCTAGAATTCTGTCCAATCACTTTTCTTTAATTCTGCCAACACAGAACTGGTCAGAGCCATGGTCATCTCTCTCCTGGTTCATTGCCATAGCCTCCTAACTGATCTTGGCTTTTAGTTTTCATTTTCTACAGTCTGCTCTTAACCACTGTAGCCAAAATTGTCCTGGGTGTCCAGGGATGCCTGGGTGGCTCAGAGAGTTAAGCCTCTGCCTTCGTCTCAGGTCATGATCCCAGGGTCCTGGGATGGAGTCCGACATCAGGCTCTCTGCTCAGCAGGGAGCCTGCTTCCACCTCTCTCTCTGCCTGCCTCTCTGCCTACCTGTGATCTCTCTCTGTCAAATAAATAAATAAATCTTTAAAAAAATAGTGATCAGGTCATCTTTTTTTTCTGCTGTAAATCCTGTGTGGTAAAAGCCAGTCTTTTCAATATCCCACAAAGTGGTACATGATTTTTTTCCTCCCCCTATCACTTCAAATCCCATCTCTTAGTAATAACTCCACTATTCATTCTATTCCAGTCACCTGGTCCCCTTGCTGTCTCTCAAAATGCCAAATATATTCTCTTCCTTGCATTGATTTTTACCTGTCCTTGAAACCCCTTCTGTCGGATGCCCTCACACTAATTCCTCATTCAAGCCTTTGTTCAAATTGAGTCACCTTTTCAGTAAAGCCTGTCCTAGTTATCTAATTTAAACTTACAACCTATTCTCACTCGCTTTCTTCATCTTTCTTTTTTTTTTTTTAAGAACACAAAATCTTTATTGATTACCACCTGGGTATTTAGAATACCACTTCC
>ML111189.1:27839-51030 GCA_003697995.1 Taxidea taxus jeffersonii | reverse complement strand
AAAGAGCTTAGCAAACTCAACACCCAAAGAACAAATAATCCAATCAAGAAATGGGCAGAGGACATGAACAGACATTTCTGCAAAGAAGACATCCAGATGGCCAACAGACACATGAAAAAGTGCTCCACATCACTGGGCATCAGGGAAATACAATTCAAAACCACAATGAGATACCACCTCACACCAGTCAGAATGGCTAAAATGAACAAGTCAGGAAATGACAGATGCTGGCGAGGATGTGGGGAAAGGGGAACCCTCCTACACTGTTGGTGGGAATGCAAGCTGGTGCAACCACTCTGGAAAACAGCATGGAGGTTCCTCAAAAAATTGAAAATAGAGCTACCCTAGGACCCAGCAATTGCACTACTGGGTATTTACCCTAAAGATACAAACGTAGTGATCCAAAGGGGCATGTGTACCCGAATGTTTACAGCAGCAATGTCCACAATAGCCAAGTTATGGAAAGAACCTAGATGTCCATCAACAGATGAATGGATAAAGAAGAGGTGGTATATATATACAATGGAATACTCTGCAGCCATCAAAAGAAATGAAATCTTACCATTTGCGACGACATGGATGGAACTAGAGCGTATTATGCTTAGCGAAATAAGTCAACTGGAGAAAGACAGCTATCACATGATCTCCCTGATATGAGGAAGTGGAGATGCAATGCGGGTGGGAGTTAAGGTGGTAGGAAAAGAAAAAATGAAACAAGATGGGATCGGGAGGGAGACAAACCAAAAGAGACTCAATGTCATAAAACATACTGAGGGGGCTGGGGAGGAGAGGGGTTGGGAGAGGGTGGTGGGGTTACATTATATGTTTAAATTATATGCTTAAAATATCCTATGGGCACAACAAAGAAATCTGTGCTTTGTATCCAGACTTCAGGCTATTATTTTTCAAAGTGTTATGTACGCAATGTGTGCTATGCTAACACTTACCCCAAGAGGTAATTCTATTAGTTCCTTAATTTGAAGGCAAATCTATTACCACTGACTTCATCAATTTTTTGCAATTTCAAATGTGTTTGCCATGCAACTGCTTTACCCAGTAGTGCCTTTCCTTTGCTGGGTTGTCAAATCTCAACAGCCTGTACAGCTTTTTCCCATCCTAGATAGAATCAAATCCTCCCTTAACTCTACCCTCAGCCTGCATTTTTGTCTATTTATCCTATTTCTTATGTCTTATTTCTTCAGAGTTGTGTCTACTCACTGCCTCCAGTGTACTCTCCCATTTTCTCCTCAAGCCAGTGCAGTTTGACCATTCTTCAGGCCACTTCACTGAATGTCCTTCCAGGATGATCAAAGATGACCACCATATTGCAAAATTCAACACATGCTTTCAAATTCCCATCTATCTTCTCTCTGGCATTTGATGTCACTGACCACCACCTCCATGTTGGAAGTGTCTTTATCCTTGAGTTTCATAATACCCACTGTTTCCTACCTCTTGGGCTCCTCTTTCCATGCCTTTTTCTTTTTTTCTGAGCTTGATTTTGTTCCAGTAATATTTATTGAACATCTGGCATGTAGCAAGCATGGTGCTAAGCATTTTCCAAATGTAGCTGGTATATATCTTACTCCACAAGGAGTAAAACTTTATTTCCCTTAAATAAATTTCCTTTCTAATCTATGTGTCCAGCTTGCATGGCTTCCATCATGTTTTTGTTTAGTCTTTCTTCAGATTCCCTTCATCCCCCCAAGGGTGACACCAGAATCTAGTAAAGGAAAAGTGATATGAGAAGTTCAGTTGACGTGCATGTCTTCACTGTGCATGTGTCTAGGTCCCTTGAGGTTTGTTGATCTCCTGTTTTCAAGCTCTGGCCAGGACCCCCAGGGCCCAAGCTTCCAGCTCCCCAAAAGGATCACACAGCACATCCTGGAGTGTAACCATATGCTCAGACCCACAGACTGCTCTCCAAATCTGAATCCAAGGAAAGGACCCTCCTAAAAGCTATTTCTTTTCACCTATTCAGTGGATATCTGTTTCACAAAAGACAGGAAATCCATTCATTTCAGACTACTTCGGCTTCCTGCTCCTACTCTGCAAAAAGACCCAAAGTCAAAAAAATACTTCAAGAGGGTATGTCTTCCTTGGTGGGAAATGGAGATAAAAGTGAAGGAGAAAATTTACAAATTAGGTTTCAATAAGATATCCTACCATAATTCTTTTTTTTTTTTAAGATTTTATTTATTTGACAGAGAGAGAGATCACAAGTAGGCAGAGAGGCAGGCAGAGAGAGAGGGGGGGGGGAAGGAGGCTCCCCGCAGAGCAGAGAGCCCGATGTGGGGCTCCATCCCAGGACCCTGGGATCATGACCTGAGCCGAAGGCGGAGGCTTTAACCCACTGAGCCACCCAGGCGCCCCGATATCCTACCATAATTCTTACACCAACTCTGAGAAATAGGTATTATTATCAGTGTTTTACAGATGAAAAAATTTGGAGTTTAAGTTGCCCAATATCACGTAACTACAAATTTATTTGAGAGAAAGAGTGCAAGTGGGGGAAAGGACAGAGGGAGAAAGAGAAAAAGCTCAATAAGACTCCTCAATCAGAGCTGAGAGCACACTCGGGGCTCAGCCTCTCGACCCTCAGATCATGACCTAAACTGAAATCAAGAGTCAGACTCTTAAATGACCACGCCACCCACGGGCCCTAGCAAATCTTTTTAACTGTGGCCTGGTATGGCCTGTTCCCTTGCCTCTAGCCTGAAATGCTAGTGCTCTTCCTTTTCCAGAATGCTGCAGAAGGTCTCTAACATTCAATTGCTCAATGGCACACTGATCACCACTTGAAGCTTTCTGGGAGGAACTACCTAAGGCAGGGAAGGAGCCACCTAAAGGAATTAGAGGGAACAGGGCCCAGTGTCACACAAGAACTGGAGTTTTGCCTGCTCCCAGTAGCCAGAGTGCAAAATTTCATAGGGCAGGGGCATCATTTCCATTTTTATATTCCAGCCAAAGCGGAACATCCCTGCCAAGAGGGGTCAAGGACATGTACTTCCTAGAAATGCAGCCCAAACAGGAACTCCCACCACTCTTGGTGGGGCCTCCAGCAATGTTCTATTAACCCCCAACCTACAAACCTACTTTGACTACAAAGTCAAACATCTAACACTGGTTCCTCACTGTCCCATACCGTCCCTCTGCTCAAAGCCATGGGAGAATTCCCATTGCCTTTACCACTTCCCACCCACAAGGCAGCCTGGTCCTGACTCAGCAAAGACACAGTGAGAGCTGAAGTGAGAGAAATCCAAACAGGAGGAGTCATCGGGACCTACCGCACCCACCCTCTTCCCAACCGCCACGAGGAATAATGGGCACTAGATTTGGGGGCTGTGGCTCTTGGGCAGTTCTACAAACCCAACTGGCCCCAAACATTACTTTTGTTCAGAGCTTTTTTTTTTTTTTTAAAGTCAACTCTCCTAAAAACAATTCTGAATGTTTTTCCTCTTGGGAAACTATGTGGCTGCTTTCCTGGTTTACACTATTTACAATGAGCTCATTTTAGAGGCAGTTTCTGAATCCATCCCCTCGCACAGGACCACCATGCTAGAGAGCCGCTGGCAACTTGCTCAATGAAAGCATGAATGGACTAAGGTCTCAATATAAAAAAATAACAAATACCCCAACTTAAAATAGTCTTTCAGGCCTCATTTTAATAGAGGCCCTGTCCATTCAGGGACTTTTGTAAATAGCCCCACAATTAATGACATGTGTTGATCAGCAAAGCCACTCACCTGAAATACAGAGTGGTTGATGTTCTCTCTGGGGATGAAGTTTATTTATGAGAAAGAAAGATTTGACCTCGGGATAAAAATAGAGCAGTGGTACTCAACTAAATTTGCCACCACTCACCCCAAAAGCCTCGCATATAACCTATTTTGAGAAGAGTTCAATTTGAGGTGATACAGAAAGCCAGCTAAGCAAGGAGGTTGCAGTGGTTGCCGCTATTAACAAAAAAACAGAATTGAGGGGGTTAAGAGGGTAGGAAAAGAATAAATGAAACAAGATGGGATCGGGAGGGAGACAAACGAAAAGAGACTCTTAATGTCATAAAACAAACTGAGGGTGTGGGGGGAGGGGTGTTGGGAGAGGTTGGTGGGGTTACATTGTATGTTTAAATAAAAATAAAAAAAAACAAAAACAGAATTGACCCCTCTCTAGTAATGTTACTCTTGGGAAACAGCATCACAGCACTTAATAGGTATCAGGTGTATTTTATGTGGAATTACAATTAGAACATACCATGTAATTGTTGCAGATGTATGTCAATAATACTGAAACCATAAATCAGATTCTGTCTCACCTTTGCTTGACACTTCTTCATTTTCCATCCAAATGCCTCAGTGGGCCTCTTAGGATCTAGTTTCCTGGTTCCTATCCATCTCGCCAATGTGTTCAGGTACACCTGTCTCCTTTCAGGTCCTAACACATTCCAAGATCTTTCCCTACCCCAGTCCTTGGCCATGCTCTACTCTCCAGTCCCTGCCCCTCTCATCCTCCAAGTCTTGGCTGTCATGTCATCTATAAGCCTCTTCTCTTCCTACCCCTTGTCCCCCTGCACCTATCTAATTTCTTCACAGCATGTACCCCAAGCACAACATCGGGAACCATGTCTATATTTTACAGTGTTGTCCCCAACAGAAAGTATTGGTACTGGCACATAGCAAGTGATCAGTACATAGTTATTGACTATCAGATGAATAATGAGTCATATTCCAATTCATTTCTTTTGTACTTTCACCCTCATGCAAACTAAAAGCCCAATTCAAGTATTCTTCCCCATTGCCATCCTCGTTTTTCTCCTTTCCGTAAAATCTCCCCTGAACTCCTCATTTTTCAGTGTTTAGAGACAAGGCATACGAAGGGCTAGAGACATGTGTGGAACATAGTGGGTGCTCAGTAATTACAACAGTCTTTAGTATCTTTGTGTTCACTTCTTCCCAGGAATTCCAACAGCTGGTTTCCAATTATGGCTTTTTTCCCTTACTACTGCCGTTGTGGTTCGCATATCCCAGTCAAATCTCTCCTACTTCTGTTGTAATGTGTTTTTTATTAGACACAATGTTCTTCTTCTTAATTTTTAAAGGAAACTTTATAAAAATTAAAACCCCATTTCACTGACCATAAAAGGGGCAACTATAAAAATTAACATAATGAAAACAAAGCCATATGTTGTCCTCTTCTCTTTTTTAAAGGGGGATTAGCAACTATTAGAGATATGAGGACACTAATGTGATCCTTTCTCCAAGACACAATCAGAAGGACTGAAAATCTCTCAATGACTTCCTCACTCTGTGTTTCATTACCTAAAGCTCTGTCCATCTACAATCACCCCACCTACCATTCGGACCCCTGTCCTATTCTTACTAACACTTTTCACTTGGCATTTATTATTTTCGACCTAAATGGGTTAGTTACACTTTTATAGCTATCCTCCATCCCACTATCTTATTTCTCTTTATATCCTCCATAGTTCATAGGTTGACCTTAAGCGAAATATATCCTTAAGAGAGTCTCAGTTGAGTTTAATACTTAGAGCTTTGAACCAACTTATCAAAAGAACCTACTCCTCCAAAAGTCAAAATAGTTTTGAAAGAGATTGGTGAGAGAGGGTATTCAGGAGGTCTTCTGGTTCCCCACCCCTTCTGCCCTCCTAATTTCTCAGAGATGTGTACCTAAACTATTTCATCCAGGCCACTGTGGTTGAATATCATAGATGTCCCTTTGACTATGTGCATTCTATTCAGTAAGGAAGAGGGGTCAATACAAAAAAAAAAAAAAAAGGATGCTTTTCATGCATGAATATACCTGAAGCAAACCCTCTAATTTATAAGTGAAACGAAGGCCAAATAAACCAGAAAAAAACTGAATGTGTGATTTATTATATTTAAGATTGGTCTATAAGGCTTAAATATGTCTGTCATAATTAACAGTAAATGAATGCAACTTTACAAAATCAGTATTTTGATACAGTACAGGACTACATGTGGCAATTGTGCATTGGGAAATTAATATTTCCTCAATGCAAATATCAAATTTGCAGCACCATTTAGAAGCTTCCACTAAAAATGCAAGCTGCAGTATTTATTACAAGCTCTACTCAGAACACAAGACTACCTAAATCAAGCGTTAGAGAAAAACAGTGGAGTCATTCAGGCGTAACATGTCAGATTTGGTACAGGATTAAAATACTAACTTTTTTTTTAATGTCCTGGTTTCAAATTAATAAATACAAAAACAATATAAAAATATACACCAGTTGATAAGACTGCACTGCAGGTGATCAGATAGTTAGATCTCACTCTCGTATGTATGCAGGTATGTCTTTAGTGTCAGAATTTCTGAGTAGCTGCGGCTTGTCTTTCGGAAGAAATCCAGACTGGTGAGCTGTTCGATGTCCCGCACCCGAGCTGTGTGCATCTTCATGAGTTCTTCCACCCATTGTGACTCGTCCTCTGAGCTCTGCAGTGGAAACAGAGGACAATCAGAGTCAGACTTTTCCAGGGGAGGTTCTCCAAACAGTACATTTGCTGCGAGTCCACAAATGAGCCCTCCATCCTCCTGAACCCCAAACCGGTATATCTTATTCTTTTCTGGCCTCCCCAGCCACTCTACCACATTCCTGCTGGGAACGTGCCATAAATACGTGCCCTTGGCTATGAACGTTTTCAACAGCAATTAGCTGTACCAGATAAATGAGACATGTGGTGTGAAAGGGCATTTGACTCAATAGGTTTCCAGAACAGAAAATTGCAAAAACCAAAGGCCCTGGAGGATTCAGCGATGTGTTTCTTTCTCTGCTGTTGTCAAACCACACAGGGGAGCACAGAGCATGGGTAATCTGGAATGCTCTTCTGGCTCCTGAGGAAAGTGAAGAGCTGATGCTCCATGCCCAAAATCTCACACATGCGTTCCTGGTCTTTCAGAAGAGCCATGATATCGAGTACATATGTGGTCTATCAAATGGCAAGGAATTGATATTTGAATAATGAGTTCAACTTAAAGCAGCTCAGTAGCTACATCTGGTATTAAAGCCCAAGGAGCCAAGGTTGGAATTGTGGCTTTATGACTTCCTGGAGAGGAGACCTTGGCCAAGCTACTTAACCTCTCTAGGCTTTCTTCATTGGTTCCCATGGAAAATAATGCTTACTTCATCAGCTTTCTCGGATAGTGGGAAGAAGAAGAAAAATGAAGGAGTAGGACAAAGATAAAGTAAGGAAACAATGTCATAGAGAAAAGGAAGGAAATCTCTTTCTGTCTTAGCAATTTGCCAATATGGCCTCCTTGGCACAAATTCCAACAACAGATGTCCAGATGTCCCACACCAAATAACTCATTCATATCTATGATGAAACTAAAAAGTAATTCAGGAGGAGTAATACTCTGCACTTTATAAATATCTTCTTTCACTTTTGTGAGAAGTCGAGAGAAAGAATGAGATCTGAGAGCCCTGAGAATTCTGGGGGATAAGCCTACCTTCATCAGTAGACCTGAGGCAGGAGGGCCTTTGCAAGTAATTTCATTCCCAAATACCCCTCAGAATTGCAATAGCTCCCAAGAGGCATTCTACAAGTTGAAGGGCAGCTATGTGTCCCAAGGCTAGCATGTTCAAAAATGCCCTCGCCCAACTCCTTCACCGCACGTGTTCTCAATGAACTCGCCACCAAAGCCCAAGAACCTGCAATGGGTTTTCTCGGAAAGCTCCAACCCACACAGACCTGGACACAGAGCTCCAGCAGCTTTTGCCAGTGCTAAAAATGTACCATGAGGGTGTTGGTTCAGGAAGCTAATGCCTGGCCATCCCAGGCAAAATGAAGAAATAGGAAGAAATTGCTTTGCAGGCTGGGGAAATACGGATTTTAACCCTCTGTGCCCCACCCTCCTAACCCAAGCTAACCAAGTTCTCTACGATTCACAGGAAGAGAGAGACCTAAATATAACTCTTCCCACAACGGTACTGACCAATCCTCACTGTGACCATATAATTAACGAAGTAGGAGGTCTCCAAATGGATTGGGACCCCCTCAGAGTAAGCAGAGTAAGCATGAAGCTGTATTTTGGAAGAATTTTCATATTCAACTCTTTATTTGATTTTTCAGTGGTCTAATTTTTCTTTTGTAAATGCAGTCACTCACATGTACAAAGGGGTGGAAAGGTTTTTCCTAATTTAAATAGTAGCCAGCTGGGATTATAAGAATTCGAAGAAGAAAAAAACTGTCTTTTGCTATTTCTTTCCTTGGGAAGTAATTTGCCAATTTCACTTGAAGGGCATTTTCTTCTGGTTCTCACATGCAGAAATCTTGCCTGCCACTAGTGGTTAGGAAATACTGGCCATGCAACACAGGAAGAAAATATCTTCTGCCTGATGTGAGCTGGCAATCCACAGAAATGTTTGCTAGGGGAGACTCTGGTGTAAAATGCAAAACCAGTAACATTCAAATCAAAGTTCATGTGCACCAAGGGAAAGGAAGGAAATGCTTTAAAAATAAATAATTAAGAAGATAAATGCAAACAAAAAGCCTACCCATCAACTTGCTTATTGTCTTTCTTGCTACAGACATTTACTCTTCACCTGCCTTTTCTCCCTGACTTTCTCCTAAGTGAGTTTGTGAATTCAACCCCCAGCAGTTGTAAGGTGACCTTCAAAGCAACAACAGGCATCTGTGTGGGCAGAATAAGAATAAGACACAGGCTTGCCACAAACTCTACAAGAAATATCTCTAAGTTCTAAGCAGAGTCCAGAGCCAAAAAGGGTCAGAAGACCTGGGAGGACGTCTCTGGATTTCATTTGTCAGTTGTGCAGTTTGGGGTGACTGAAGAATGCCATTGAACTGAGTGTCTCATCACCAAATTCCCCTAATGACAGAGAAACTGGAACATATACTCCCCAGGAATCCGGGCGTACCTTAAGTGGCCCACTATCAGTCTGGAATATCTTTGTAGTCTTCCGTTTTAAAAATGCATGGCAATTTAGAATTTCACCCCATAATATATGGGTTTAGGTTTTTTGCAGAAATTTTCACCTCCCCATGTTTGTAGTAACACTGAAGCCCAAAGAAAGTATATCACGTTTTGCCGAGGCATTACATCATGCTGGTACACCACTGGCTACTCTGGCGGTTATGAGTAATCAAAATGAAGGACATTGAGCTAATAAGTTGACGACCGCCCGTCTTTCACTTTCAGTTCCCCTACTTCTCCACTTCCCATCAAATTACTGATAAGATCTTACCGATCCTTCAGTATTATACTGCTGCCTTCCACCCTCTTTTTGAAATTCCCAAGACCATAACCTCACTTCCTGTTCTATGACCTCAATCCCGTGACTCTTGCCAAAGTACTTTGAGCACCGTGCTTGACCCATTCGAACTTCAATTTATCTCCCTAAAGCCTAAAATATTGCTGTTATGTGTGAGTATTTTCCGTGGCTGCCTAATGCCTGTGTGATTGGAAGTTTCTAAGGTCCCAAGGTTCTGCTATGGAAATCTGGTAAACTTGAAAGAGGATGGGCTTTCGAAGTCAGAAGCCTTGAATCTGAAGTTCTGCTCTCCTCCTGACTGACCAGGTAATAACGTATATACTTTTCCTTTATTACCTAGAGCTTTCAAAACAGTGAACAAAATGGGAGTGGGGGGAAGACCATATACGTCTGCCTGGTAGAGTAAAGAGATGATTAGAAATAATCTATGAGGAGTACCTGCACAGTTCTTGGCTGGCAACACAGACTCTGAAAATGGTGGCAATGATTACCTATGCTGCTATGGCTACTATTGCTACTATTTTTATTTTAAATTTGATTCCAAACAACTTTTCAAACCTTATGTCCCACCATTACCTTCATTTTCAATATTCTGGTCAAGCTTCACTAGCTTTCTTGGCCATATTTCAAATTTCCATTTTTTTCCCTGTTTTGGATATATCCACAAGCCGCCATCTTTACCCACAGTTGAAGCCATAGTCCAACAGCTCCCTTGCCCATGAAGCTGATAATCTGTGGTGAAGCTATTTTTTTAATTCTAAAATTAGCCAACATATAGTACCTCATTAATTTTTGATGTGGTGTTCAATGATTCATTAGTTGTGTATAATACCCAATGCTCATTATTACAGCTCTTTGCCTTTTGTAGCCGTTTCTGTCCCTGGTTTATTTGCTCTGGCCCACAACAGACCCCTAGAGTAGTAAGTATGTTTAACAGACTGCTGTTTTTCCCTCCTCGACTTACACAATTTAGGAACTAAGTAGAATTTGTGACTAAAACCCTCTTTCCTAGATTACATCCCTGCTCCTTCTAGTCTATAAAGCAAAATCATGGGGACTATTACTTCTAAAATCAATCTTGGACCACAGCCATTCTGTCACATTAAAGAGATCTGGGGAAGTGATGTAATCCGTCCCCAAGTGTAGGCAGAATGAGCCAGGGCCAGGAGCCCACAGCATGGCTCCATCCCCTGTGGGGGCCTTCCTCAAGATGCCTTCCTTCCTGCCTGGACAGGTCATCTGTGCTATTTGAGAATGGGGTCACCTATTTCAACTGTTATCATAACTAGCAGTAGATGAAAAATCTGATTTATAAAGTATTTATGCCTGTGGGTAAGTGTCTTTAAAAAAAAGTTCTTATTAGAGACATTTTCAAACATCTGCAAAAGTAGAGACTAATATAAAGAACCCCTGTGAATTCTTACCTAGTTTCAACAAGTATCACAATGTTGTTCCTTTCATCCTACCTTTACAAACTATGTCTCTTGCAAAAGCGAAAACATTTGGGTACTTTGATCAGTTGACAAAATCGAACACGTAATTAGAACCACAGGAAATGCACACCCTCACGCTCCTCCTCCCCATGCCTTACACTGAAGGTGACAAAGCTCTTCAAACACCAAGTTCCCAGGTGCAAAATCAAGTTTTGTTTGGATCTTTTCTTGTTTCTACTTGGTTACACTGTATAGTCCAAATGGCTTATAGTAAGTGCGTAAGAGTTTCCCTGGTGGGAATCTCCATTAAGAAACAAAGATGGCTCCTTTTAAAGGACTCAGTCTTTTGAACTCACATTGCAGCTCTCCTCATTGTCGGGTCGGTGAGGGAGGATGAAGGAGGAGACAGAGAGGGGGCCGTCACACTTGTCGGCAGGCTGAGTGAAATCCAGGCAGCTGGTGATGATGCTATAGTAGTGAGTGGGTACGGGAATAGAGCTGCCCTCCACGTACCTGGAGGGAGAAGGAAAAATAAAATGACCATTGACATAGCTTGATGTAGTAGCTTTCTTTTTTAAATGGTGACTAATGAATATTGCCTAAGTCACTAAAATTAACTCCCATTCAACAGAATCATTTTTCACTTCTAAGCACTAGTCTACTTCAGTGTTTTGAACCTCATGCTTTTGCTGCCTGAATCCCCTCTTTCTCTAGATTTGGCAGAGTGAAAATGATGGTCCAGGCAAAGAGAACATCATGAGCCAAGACTTAGAAGCTGGACAGGAGGAACAGATCAAGAGAGTAGAAACGTGAGGCTGGAAGAGTCAATAAAAAGCCATAATTTGTGGTGCCTGGGGGGTTCAGTCTGTTAAACATCTGCCTTCGGCTCAGGTCATGATCCCAGGGTCCTGGGATCGAGCCCCGCATTGGGCTCTGTGCTCTGCCTCTCCTCCCTACCTGTGCTTTCTCTCACTACCTCTCTCTCTCTCTCTCAAATAAATAAATAAAATCTTAAAAAAAAAATAGAGCCATAATTTGGTGGCTTCTGACGGCCAAGTTGTGGGATTTGGGCATTATGGTTTAAGGAGTAAGACCTCATCAAAGGTTTCTGTGCCAGGAAGAGTCATCACGAGATCCCATGCTTCAGGAAGATAGCTCGCACAAAATTGTGTAAAGTGGACCTGAGGGAGGAGATACTGGAGAAAGGGGAATAACAAGCCCTTTCAAACCACAATGAGATGCTGACCTTGATACAGAGACCTCATTTACTCAAGGAAATACTAAGGACTGATGAGCCAGTGACGAGCCAAGAAATTTTTTAAAATATATATTTTCCAGTAAACTGAAGTACAGAAACTCACAATTCCTTACCTGGTTTTTATTACCTTAATTTCAATCATTTTCAAAACATATGATTGAAATATGATAACTTAATTTTGGCTAAAAATTGCTACAATGATCAGCAATAAAATAAATGTACAAGTAAGATGAAATTTCTCCTATGGGTGATGAGAAAGGAGTAGGATAACTCCTGTTTTATTAATTATATGTATGAAAAATAGCTTTTTATTCCTAATTGTCTGTAAAGCACAGTTAAATTCTCCCATATTTTGTGCCACTCTCTGTTTTATGCATGTATAAAATTAAATGACTTCTAAAGAGGGGTGGCTCAGTTGGGTAAGCAGTGGACTCTTGATTTCCACTCAGGTCATATCTCAGGATCTTGGGACTGTGCTCCATAGTGGGCTCCCTACTCAGTGGAGAGTCTACTACTACTCCCTCTCCTTCTGCCTCTCCCCCTCCACTAGTTCTTTGTCTCTCGGTTTCTCTCTCAAATAAATAAAATCTTAAAAAAAAAAAAGATATATACTGAACCTGAAAATCTAAGGGATTCCAAAAGTCCCCCCCTCGCAAAAAAAAAAAAAAAATAGAGATAAGGGAAAATTATCATCTTTCCACTGCAGAGTTGTTAAAGAATAAATGACAAATTTTTTAAAAATCTTTTGGTACATTTCTCTCATGTAATGGAAAAGTCTATGTTTTCACCACAAAACTCCATTCCATTCCAACCACTATTACCATGTTTAATCAAAGGTCCAAAAGCCCAAAGAAATCATAAGGAGATACAAAGAGCAAAAGATTTCATGGGTATCAGCTCTTCTTGAGTGTGTGAATATTTGAAAAAGAGCCTTAAGTGAGCTCTTAGAATTTAAAACCACACCCTGAGCAGAAATGACAAACTTACTGTTTGATTTTATCCTGTGTGTCATGTAAGCCATCGTAGTCATAGTCAAAAATTGGTCCACTTATCACATTAACTCCATTTCTTTCTGAAGCATATTTCTTCACCAATACCCTTTGGAAGTAATTCCAGATTCCTGTGGGGGGAAAAAATCTGTAATTCATGAACAAAAACTCCTTGCTGTGGTTGAATTCTCTTTAGGATGCATTCTACAAGCCAAAGGTCACAAGCCAAGAGACAGTAGAGCTGTTGCGATTCTTGAAAAGAATTCGCCCTGAAGTACCAGCTGTGTGTGTGTCATTTATGAGCCAGCAAAGGGAAAGGTATGGAGACATTGGTAGGGGAGTTTAGCTCACCTAGCCCAGTAAATCAGGAAAATGTTCCTCACTGAAACTGCTCCTGAGTTCTGAAGGATAAGTGGGTGTTTTCTAGGCATAGGGGTGAAAACACACCAGGCAAGGGGAACTGTGTGTACAAAAGAGGAAGTACAGTGTCTGTGAAAAACTGAAAAAAAGGCCTTCATCTACCTTTTCTTCCTTCCTTCCTTCCACAAACTAATTTCCAAGTTTGTGTCTCTAGCCCTGACCCTTCAAAGGAGCTCCAGATGCGTTATTCAACCACGTATTTCATGGTCCTCTTGAATACCTAATAATCATGTCTAGCAAAAAATTATCAGAACAGAATTCTTGGTCTTCATTCCCAATCCTACTTGAACTCCCAGCTTCTCCATCAGTTAATTTCACTCACTCACTCACGTGATCAGGTCCAAATCCTAGGAGTCATTCGTGACATGGCTCCTTTCACATACACGTGAACAAGCCCTTCCATGGTTACCTTGGTAATACTCTCCCATCATCCAAACCTGACCACCTCTCACCATCTTCACAGCATCCAACCCGTCTCAGCTACTACCTTCTCTGCAAAGAACTACTGCAGAAGACAACTTCCCAGTTAGAAACCCTTACTTCTCCACAGCCCATTACATAATAGCCATTGGGATCATTTTGCACCATAATCAGATTGTTTCATGTTCTTCCCAACTTCCTGTTCCTAACATTCCAGATGATGTATCACTGCAATTAGAATAAAGTCCCAATTTTCCACTGTGACCCCTGCCTACCTGCATAACTTTACTTCTTACTTCTTTCCCCCTCAGGTACATGGCTTTCTTCCTGCCTTCCTATTTGCTGAACTTGTTTCAGACTAAGCTTTTGCGTTTGCTCTTCCTTTTGCTGGGAAACCTCCCTGATCTGTGCATGTCTGCTTTGTCCTCCTTCATCATTTCTCATTTTCAAGGTCACCCCTGGAGAGGACTTCCCTGCCCACCTTAGCTCCAGTTGTTAGTATGGTCAGTCGGAAGGATGGAGAGGAGCAGAGAGGGGGAAAAGGAAAAGTGAGATAAGGGAATGACAAGAGAACAGGAAAGGCACATAGTGAGTTGATTCTGAGATGTTAGGTATAACTTAACTACACTCTGCTCTACATGGGGATGGTGAGGAGATGGTGAGGTTATCACTTCTTATCTCCCCTTATTAAAAAGCACTTGGCTGTTTTTCTCATGGTGCTTCTACTGTTCTTTATACCTCCTGATACTCTACTCTGAATGAGAAAGACAGAGCAACCCACCAGAGCCCAAATGCCACAGATATTTGTAAGAGAGAAAGGAGGCCAGTGGGAGAGTAGTTCAAATGTTAAGCAGAAAAACTGGAAAGGCAGAGAGGGAAAGAAATAACAATGAGAACAGTCAAAAGACCAAACCCACAGACATGTGGCATGTGAAAAAACCATTCCCCTAGGGAAGAACAGGGAGCCCTCTGTGAAAGGCCTCTTGCCATGCCAGCCTCAGGGTGGTACTGTGTGTTTCCTTTATACATTTGGTCAAAAAAGCATCAGCAAAGAATAAAGAAATCCAGGAAACCCTGATTTGTGGAAATTAAATGTAGATGCATTCCATGTAATATGATGACAAATGTATCTATGTGGGTTTCTGAAACATTTCTCAGTGGGGCCTAAGAGAAAACCCAGGAAATCTCCTTTTAAAAGCTTACTTTAATTTTCACTCATAAGCCATGGGTTCTACACCCTTGAATAAACCTTCATTGACTAGCTAGGACATCAAATAAACATTTTTTTCCCTCTAAATGATGTTGGCCATTTCACCGATGTCAAGTTGGTGGAGCTTGCCACTGTTGATGCCACTCCACAGTCACATGTTCGGATTCTGAGACTTTATTTCAGCCCCAAGGGTCCTGTAACACAGTCAGTGCTCCTTTGCCAATTGGAAGCTAGAAGAGGTATTTCCCTCTCCTATCTTTTCTATAAGCATATAAGTCTCTTCACTGGAAATGGAGGTAAAAGTTATTCCAGAATGTTTTCTCTATCTTTGAATATATGGATGGATGGATGGATGGATGGATGGATGGATGGATGGGCAAATGAGTGAATTTTTTGTAATCAGAAATAGGAAATGGATTATTTGGCCATTGGACAATTAAGCCATAAATCCATATACGCCATAGAGATCATGCAATCAAATCTCATAATTTTATAAATGAGAGGTTAAATGACATTTTTATGATTACATAGCTAGGTGGTCATACTCAGGGGACTAGAACTTGGTTTGGGGGGCAGGGCTCACTATGCCTATACCATTCATAGCATCACTATCATCCACCATCATGTCATATATAAAGAAATTATGGCTGTTCAAAGAAACTAGAATAATTTGCAAAGCTCTTTCTGAATGTCACAGTCAACAGTCAGAATACATCATCACCATCAACCCTAAAGGAGAGAAGTGCTAGTGGCTTTTAACAGTCAGTAAATATGTAGGTGTTGTTAAAAGTCAAGTGGCCTCCATAACAGTTGGCTAAGCGTCTGCCTTTAGCTCAGGTTATGATCTGAGGGTCCCGGGATTGAGCCCCGCATCTGGCCCCCTGCTCAGTGGGGAGTCTGCTTCTTCCTCGCCCTCTGCCCCTCCCCCTGACTCGTGCTCTGCCTCTCTTGCTCTCAAATAAATAAACAAAATCTTAAAAAAAAAGAAAGTTTTTTAAAAAATAGAAAAGATAGGGACATCTGGGTGGCTCAGTTGGTTGAGCAGCTGCCTTCAGCTCAGGTCATGATCCCAACATCCTGGGATTGAGTCCCACATTGGGCTCCTTGCTTGGCAGGGAGCCTGCTTCTCCCTCTGCCTCTGCCTACCACTCTGTCTGCCTGTGCTCGCTCACTCTCTCTCTCTAACAAATAAATAAATAAATAAATCTTTAAAAAAAAAGAAAAGATAAACATATGAAAGATATTATTATTATCAAAATTAATATAGAGGTAGAAAATGTAAGCGGTAAATTTAGAAATATTTCTTTTCATAAGTAGTAGTTCACTAGGTAAATATCAGACTTACGTTTGAAAGCAGGGTACATCGGAACCATATTGGTTACAAGGAATGCATCATATTTAGCTTCTGGTGAAGAGCTCAGATCTAAACATTAGGCAAACAAACAGTGCCCATTATTTACCAAAATCTACATCAATAAAAAATCAATTTTCTAAAATGGTCCAAACAGCATGAAGTGAATGGCAAATGGATCTACTCCTTTGTTTCTACTCATTCCCTACTTGATATAGCATTCCCTGCTTCCCCTCCCCCTCAATCTCTTTTCTTCACCAAGAGCTCTCTCTCCAAAATTTTTACAATGTTTTCTCTTCCTACCGAGTTTTGGGTCAAGTAAGTATTATGTAAAAGAATTCCTTGATTTCACTAGTCTAATTTGGACTTAACAATGTCATCAAGCTATTGAGAAATCCAAATTAGACTAGTGAAATCAAGGAATTCTTCAAATTCAAATCATTTTGAAGAAATTCTTCAAATTGAAATCAAAGCACTTCTCATATTCTTAAGCGATCACCTGTATAGAATTTAAAACATTAAAATCTTAATGATACACTATTTCACTTTCAGGTTCCCACTTAATGATGTGAGGGGGTACAATGTATATTCCCTTGTACTTCAGAATGCTCCTAGAGAACAGGGTTTGTGAAAGGTGGTCTCTCTTCTGACCGATTTTGGAAGGATCCCATAGAAGTTCACCTCTTTCAGTCTCTTCAGGTCCTCTCCAGAAGAAAACCTGAAGACCACTGAAATCTTAACAGTCCAAATTCCAGAAAATAACATCTCTCTAGAATGGTCAGATCCTATGTTCTAAAGGATGTTCTATAACTTACAAGGAGGGAAGAGGAATCCATAGGACATCTGTTTATCATTTTTGTAGGCCAAACAGCTTTGACTGAAACTCGGAGACACACGGACATCAGGCCGAACGCAGCTGGTCAGGTACTCGGTGACGCCCGAGACCTCTGCCTGCATGGTGAGTCAGAGGTAATTAGGAATGCCACCACAAAGACTTTGCTAAAGCAATGGGGAACTGTGGAAGCCAGGCTGCCCTGGCATGACCAGCCAGAACCAAAACCCCTCTAGCTTTCCCTAGAGCTCCTACTCTGATATCCTGACTCCAAAACCAAAGCCTCAGTTTCAAACACAGTAAGCCAGGAATTTTCAAACTCCTGCATTTTTTAGTGACAGAACTCTTTTACCAAAATCCTAAGTAAAACAACAATACAAAGAGCAGAAATTGCACTGTTGAAAAAATGGGTAGGGTTCCACAGAAGACAGCTTAAAAAATAAGACTCTAAGAAATAATATAGACCTATCATCTATACAAAGAGATACTGCACATACAGCTGTACCAGGGGCACAGATGAACAGCAAGTCGGGTTTGCTGCACCAGAAGTATTCACTTGTAATTGAAAATCAAAAACATGCTTCAACTGCCAAGTACATTTTTTTTTATTCCAGATATAAATTTACCTATCTCAGCTTCACCAAAACTGAGACCCCCCCCCCCAACATAAAATCTTTATTAAAAAAGAGGATGTTGGCAGTCAAGGGGGCCGTGCAGGGGTGAGGCCAGGGGTATATGGGAACTCTGTATCCCGATGCAATTTTGCCGTGAGCCTAAAACTGCTGTAAAATAAATAAATAAATAAATAAAGGCTATTAAAACAAATAGCCAAATCTGGGTGTCTTCAGTAACTACTGGGCAACAGCAAGCAGATCAAAGCAATGACCAGCATTAGTACCCTCCCTTCGATGTGTCAATAATTGAACATATTCCCGTGAAGTTATTAGAACGTTGACTAGAGCCTAATTCAAAATATCTTGCAAAAGATTCGATTTCTTTCATCAAGAAAAATTAAAACATTTTCAAAGACAAATTTCTGTTAAGCAAGCAATCATTATGTGAGTGCAAGGCACGTAATCGCAAGATGAATATAAAACCCAACTTTTTCAATGACCTGTTTGGAAATAGTGTATGATGTCCAGAGCGGCATTAGGAATATTTCACTATAACCACTTTCAAAGTCAGTGTGGTATAAGATATCGTATCTCGTCCGATAAAGCACCGCAGGCCGACCGTAGAGGAGGTGTCTCTCTAGGAAAGAGAACGTAGACTGGGTTAAACACACATTAAACTTTACAACAAACGTGAAAGAAATATTGGAAGAGTCAAGTTGTCCAAAATTCACTTGCTTACTTATTAATAGTGTGGTTCCTTCTTCTTAATTTAATCAAGTTAGTTTTCCTAACACTTTGTGGTTTATCTGACCACCTAAGCATGGGTCAAAGCTCATGGTTACCAAAAGTATTATGCAAATGCCATATTTGTTTTGAGTGCTTTTTTTAATCATAAAGAATTTAATCTGTAGAGAAAGGAAACATGATAATAAATATTGAAGTGATTCAGCTGACTGCAAAGTTGATAGGATTGATTTTTATAGAATTCATTCATTTGACCCCTGAAAAGGCTCATCAAATTGACCAATGATTTAATTAAGAGGAAGGCACTCTTTGATCATTATTTGCAAACTGCAACTCAAATGATGCATTATTTCAGCATAAATGGTGAGTAGTAATGAGCATTTAAAGTAAGCAGCTTTGTCACATGGAGGATAATTCTTTAGGTAAGAACTTAAAGGAACATGTATAGATAAATTAAGTGGGCATTCAGGAGGGTCCTTTAAATACAGAAGAGGGAACATCATCACAGACCAAAGAATTCAGTTAAGACCCAATAATGGGGACCTCCAAGAGAAAGCTCTCCTCTTGGGGGCTGGGGGGGTCTGAAACCTTACTCTTTTAAGAAGAAGAGAAGGGACTTTAGTGTGCAAACCTTTATTCCACACCCACGATAAATGCCTGGAGTGTGAGCTGCCCGTTTTGGATAGGGTAAAGTCAGAACTCCCATAGATTCTTGGAAATTGGGGTCCTACAGACCAAAATGTTTAGAGATTGAGGCTTAGGCAATTCACAATTCCCCAAGTGATCATCCAAAAAATTTTTATGATTATTTTTATTACAGGAAATCAGTTCCGGCAATCACTTATTAAATTATGTATACATGTTGCTTTAATTAAAGTATTACCATTCTATGCAAGTAACAGAGAAAACTCTTTGTAGAATGTTTTGCAAGACTTTCCCAAGTAGAACTGCTGATTTGAGGCAAAGTGACCCACATTGCGATCGCAAAAGCCTGGCTTCTTCAGCATTGCAGTAAATGGAGAAGCCTTGCTCAAGCTGCCAAATTTGGGGACCCACCCTAAGAATTAGGACATAATAGGGTAACCCTATATAAATGAAATGAAATATAATGAAGAAATAAGAAGCCAGCAAATCATAACAGTAGTACTTGGGGACAGTTAACCAAGTCAGACTTTCCTTCAAAACTCAAACCAAACCTTTTCTAGGTTCAAAATTTCCATTAACGTTTTCCTTGTTTTCATTTTTGCTGCCTCTGAACTTCCTGGTTTCAGCTGGAAGCAGAAGCATCGAAATTCTTTGAGAAGCTATTCTCTTTTTATCATTCAAGTTTTAATGCTTACCAAACACATTCCTCCAAATTCAAAGGCAGGGCTAGCATCCAATCTATTCCATTAAGAGACAACAAAACAGCAGCCACGTTTTTCCTTGCAACACCCCTCCTAAGAACAGTCACCAACAATAGTCTTGGGCAATCTAGGTTCCACCAAATCTGGCTTCCTCCCCAGTCCTCATTTACTTCTGTGAAGCCTGGTTTATTTATAATACTCTGGTCATTATCATCCTTAGCAATTCTATGCTGATTCCTTTTCTTTCTACCAGGAATGGCTTCTCCAGCAGTCCTGTCACCCATCTCCCTTCAAATTTTTCATTAATGTATTCTCTCTCATCAAACATTTACTGAGCACCTCTTTTGTGCCAAGCCTTGGGCTATAGTAGAGAGATACTGGGCAAAGATAATGACGAGAGGGCTCTTACTGATGTAGGGAAAATGTTAGGGTTCAGAGCTGAAGGCCAAGAAGGAATTCTTGAGACATCTTTAGTGCAAAAAGGTGGTTTTATTAAAGCACAGGGGCAGGACCTGCAGGCAGAAAGAGCTGCCCTGGGGTTGTGAAGAGTAGCCCCAATTATCTACTTTCAAGTTGGAAGAGCCATTGGGGATAGCATAAGTCTCTAAGGAATTTGAAAGCAAGGTTTTCAGGACCTGGAGGGGGGTAGCTGTTGTTAGGAAAAGGTCATTTACCTAATAAAACCTTAGTCACGAGACCCTTCAGATGTGTATCAGTGGGTCATATGCTTGGGGGATGACTGCCAACATGTATCTTGGTGGGTAGAGATAAAGGACGTTTCCAAAGGAATTTTTACATGTTAAAGTAGACTTGCAGGATCCTGGGGGATCAGGCTGAGATTGCCTTTTGCCTTTAGCAAAGTATTAACTTCGAAGCAGCTGTGTTCCTAGAGGAATGTCACTCTGCCTGTTTCAAGGACTTGTCAATGGGCTATAAGTAGTCAGGAAATTTAATTTTTCTTTTGCCTCTGTTTCCCACAGCATTACCTTCGACAAGCTCACAGTTCAATGGAAGAGACCAGCATAGCACAAATAACTCAAGTGCAATAGTGTATGAACTTCATCAGAGATATCTGCCCCTATGCGACTTTTTCTTAACTATTAACTGGGTTTATACAGCATGAAGGAAAAATAATACAGTGGTTTTGACAGTTTCCTAAAATCCAACAAATTTCCCTGATTAACCCAAAGAATTTACCCGGGTCTTCCTAAAGCATAATTGTTTCATCTAAAAAAAAAGGTGAAATAATCTTTGCAGAAAGAAACACAAATTTTATGGTCCAGAGTCAAAATGTAGATTTTCCTTTTTCAGTTTGTCAGAGTAGAAAAGAACCACCGATTCTTGGTCACAGCCTGACTCTGCTACTCTTTGTGACATCTTCGCAAGCCATCCATTGCATTTCTGTTTAGCCAAGAGTTCCTGCTTGAGCCATAAAAATGTACTTGAGGGGCACCTGGGTGGCTCAGTGGGTTAAAGCCTCTGCCTTCAGCTCGGGTCATGATCCCAGGGTCCTGGGATCGAGCCCCGCATCGGGCTCTCTGCCTAGCAGGGAGCCTGCTTCCTCCTCTCTCTCTGCCTGCCTCTCTGCCTACTTGTGATCTCTGTCTGTCAAATAAATAAATAAAATCTTTAAAAAAAAATGTACTTGAATCTCGGTCACTGGACACATAAGCTCTTCATCTTGAGACCAGCTATCCCAGAGATGAGACTGCAAACCTCCACTTGTGAAATACATTCCTCATCATTTCTTGATATGGGTCTAGTCTCCATGTCTTCTCAGACTGGGCTCCTGTTCCATGGAATTCCAGACAGAGTCTTCATTCCATACCCCAGTTCCCTGTTTACAGTAGTCTCTGGCATTTTGGGTACATGCTAAGGTTCTCCACCAGACACCACATTTAGCAAAACACTGTGAGGCAAATCTTTTTAAGTGGTGTGGACTTTTCTAGGGCTCATTCTTTTGTCTTCCAAAATTTGGTCATCCAGATGTTGAGTTTGTATTTCTTTTCCCTCCTCAGCTTCCTGATTCATATTCCCACAGATTAGGAGGCTGACTTGAGAGCCACATGAAAATCTCTCTTTTTCAGTCATTTTTTTAATTAAACATTCACTCCCATGTAATATGCTGTTGGATTTTACCACATAATCTCTATCCAAGGTCTTTCCTTTTCCTTCATCCTTTCTCCTCCTTTCCCTTGGAGGGCCTGCTATCATTTATTGCCATGTCAACCTCCTCTGAGATTTGATTCAATGCCTGTTAATGTCCTGTTCTTTCTTATCTTAACCCTTAAGACACTATGCTATAATTCATCAACCAGCTAAATCTCATGATAAAATAATAACTTAATGAGGACAAAGATTTTCTCTGGTTTTTTTTCATCATTGTATCTCTACCTCTAACAATACCAAATGCATAATATCTACCTGGTAAATACTTGTTGAAAACATATATGATTGTATTTTTTTTTAAACACAGTTCTTTATGACTCTCAAGAACTAACTTTTTATATATGACCTGCCTAATAAAACCCTGAGAGATACACTAGCCAGATCAATATCATCTTCATTTTACTAATGAAGGAACTGGAGGTTCATGATTTGTACAAGATAATTCAGCAACAAAGCAGTACCCAGAAAGTAGACCTCTATCCTCCTGGTCCATTATTCCTCTTTAGCATTTTTGGGCAGCCTCCAAATCTATGCTAACTGCTGGGTTATCTAAGGGAGGGCATACTGGAATGAAGATCTGGCTACTCCCAGGCATGAGTTCTGCCTGAGTCATGCTTGGCGAGAAGATAATAAGAATAGCAATATGCATGAACACAGATGCAAAAATTCTCACCAAAATACTAGCCAATAGGATCCAACAGTACATTAAAAGGATTATTCACCACGACCAAGTGGGATTTATTCCAGGGCAGCAGAGTTGGTTCAACATCCGCAAATCAATCAATGTGATACAATACATTAACGAAAGAAAGAACAAGAACCATATGGTACTCTAAATAGATGCTGAAAAAGCATTTGACAAAGTGCAACATCTCTTCCTAATCAAAACTCTTCAAAGTGTAGGGATAGAAGGCACATACCTCAATATTAGCAAAGCCATCTATGAAAAACCCACTGCAAGTATCATTCTCAGTGGAGAAAAACTGAGAGCCTTTCCGCTAAGGTCAGGAACATGGCAGGGATATCCATTATCACCACTGCTATTCAACATAGTACTAGAAGTCCTAGCTCAGCAATCAGACAACAAAAAGAAATTAAAGGCATCCAAATCGGCAAAGAAGAAGTCAAACTATC
>ML111189.1:0-27439 GCA_003697995.1 Taxidea taxus jeffersonii | reverse complement strand
CTCTCTCTCTCTCTCTCTGCCTCTCTGCCTACCTGTGATCTCTGTCTATCAAATAAATAAATAAGAAATCTTAAAAACAACAACAACAACAACAACAAAAAAAGAATAGCAATATGCCTATAGAAAGAAAAACAAAGACAGAGGCATCACAATTCTGGACTTCAAGTTATACTACAAAGCTGTAGTAACTTAAACAATATGGTACTGCCACAAAAATAAGACACACTGAACAATGGACCAGAATAGAAAACCCAGAAATGAACCCACAACTATATGGTCAATTAATCTTCAACAAAGCTGGAAAGAACATCCAATGGAAAAAGACAGTCTCTTTAACAAATGGTGTTGGGAAAACTGGACAGCAACAAAAGAGTGAAACTGGACCACGTTCTGTCACCATACACAAAAATAAATTTGAAATGGATTAAAGACCTAAATGTGAGACAAGAAACCATTAAAATCCTAGAAGAGAACACAGGCAGTAACCTCTTTGACATCAGCTATTGCAACATTTTTCTAGATATGTCTCCTGAAACAAGGGAAACAAAAGCAAAAATAAATTATTGGTACTTCATCAAAATAAAAAGCTTCTGCACAACAAAGGAAATACAACAAAGCTAAAATGAATGGGAAAAGATATCTGCAAATGATATATCTGATAAAGGGCTAGTATCCAAAATATATAAAGAACTTAAACAACTCCACAACAAAAAACAAATAATTCCATTTAAAAATGGGAACAAGACATGAATAGACATTTTTTCCAAAGGAGACATACAGACAGACAAGAGACACATGAAAAGATATTCAACGTCACTGATCATCAGGGAAATGCAAATCAAAACTACGATATATCACCTCATACCTATCAAAGTGGCTAAAATCAACAACACAAGAAACAGATGTTGGTGAGGATGTAGAGAAAAAGGAACCCTCATGCATTTTTGATGAGAATGCAAACTGGTACAGCAACTCTGGGAAACATTAGTAAGTTTCCTCAACAAGTTAAAAATAGAACTACGCTAAGACCCAAGAATTGCACTACTAGGTATTTACCCAAAGAATAGAAAAATACTGACTCAAAGGGATACATGCACCCAGTGTTTATAGCAGCATATCTACAATAGCTAAATTATAGAAAGAGCCCAAATGTCCATTGACTGATGAATAGATAAAGAAAAAAATATATATATAATATATATAATGAAGTATATATATTATAATATATATATATATATATATAAAATGAAACATTACTCAGCCATCAAAAATAATGAAATCTTGCCATTTGCAGCCACATGGATAGAGCTAGAGTATTGTGCTAAACAAAATAAGTCACCCAGAGAAAGATAAATGCCATATGATTTCATTCATATGTATAATTTGAGGAACAAAACAAATGATCATAGGGCAAAAACAGAGAGAGGCGAACCAAGAAACAGACTCTTAAGTATAGAGAACAAATTGGTGGTTACCAGAGGGGAGGTGGGTGGGAGATAGGCTGAGTAGGTGATGGGAATTAAGGAGAGCATTTGTGATGAGCACCAGGTGTTGTATGGAAGTGTTGAATCACTAAATTTTACACCTGAAACTAATATCACATTACCTTCTAATTAACTGGAATTTAAATAAATCTATTAATTTTTAAAGAAAGAAGAGCAATTTGTATCAAAGCATCTAGTACTTCAGAAACAACTTCCAGACCCTGAGAAGCACTGAGATTCTCTTGATATTATCTCTTCATATCAGCCCTTAGAATGGGAAGCATTTACAGAGAAAAACACAAGGACTTTAGTGCCACATAGAACTGAAGTCAAATCTCATCTCACCTCTTGAAAGCTCTGCTATTCCGTAACTTAACCTCCCAAAGCTTCATATCTCCCTGGGACATCGCACTGTTTAGAGACGAAGTAGGTAAAGCATCTAGCTCACTCTTGACCCAAAAGTGGTTGTGGTTGTAACTGCAGTGATTTTGTAAAAGGCATATGCTCAACTTCAACAGCAACAGGAATACTGGTAGGCACAGGCTATTAAAATTCAGTGTCTGGGGCACCTGGGTGGCTCAGTTGGTTAAGCAAGTGCTTTCAGCTCAGGTCATGATCCTGGAGTCCCGGGATCGAGTCCCACATTGGGCTCCCTGCTCGGCGGGGAGTGTGCTTCTCCCTCTGACCTCTCCCCTCTCATACTCTTTTTCATTCTCTCTCTCTCAAATAAATACATAATTTTAAAAAAATAAAATAAAATAAAATTCCCCAGCGTCCTGGGATCCCCAGCGTCCTGGAATCGAGTCCTACATCGGGCTCCTTGCTCAGCAGAGAGCCTGCTTCTCCCTCTGCCTCTGCCTGCCACTCTGCCTGCCTGTGCTCTCTCTATCTCTCTGACAAATAAATAAATAAAATCTTTTAAAAAAAGAAAAGAATTATACTATTTATTGATTTCTCCCAAATCTTCCACAACCCACACAGAATGATAAACAGACAGAGAACACAAGTATATCTCCTTTCTCTAGCATAGCTAACATCTCCAGAAATAACAAAAATTAAAAGATCTCAGCATCAAAAAGAGACACACAGAAGATTCCCTGCTAGTCTAGTCCCTTTCTGCTTTAAAATTCACAAGAGTTATTAGTGTTTCAGTCATTTTTCTATCTAAACAACCTTCTTATTGTATGTGATAAAGAATTCAATATATTTGTTGTTAAAATGATTTTTAATTCCTTTCTTCATGAAGATGATAGTGAATGTTAATCTAACAAATTATAAAACATTTTTACACCAATGTAAATAGAGGAAAGATTAAGGTAATAATAAATAGTATAATTATTCTGAAAGTGAAAAATTATACCCGGCTATGGTACCCAAATTGTTGCTATGAGAAATTTAAAATTTTCCATTTTGTTCATTCATTCATCTATTGACTCAATGGCTCAAAGAAATAAGTTTTCAATGCACAGCAAATTTGTTAAGACATGACATACATGTGATTTGGAAACAATGGTAGTCATGCAATTAAAATCCAGAAATCTCCACAAATCTAAAAATATTAAGGCTTTAGCAAGCAGTTTAGATCACTGTCTTTGAAGGTTATCTATGTTTTTTCCTCTACATTTTAGTGAAAGACTAGATCCTGTAACAGTTTAAATATTTACAGCAAAATACTGCCTGAGATTAATTGAATAGACCTCAAGTATCCCCTGGGTTGTTTCACTACTGTGATGGACAGCTTGTCCACATGTATTATGTGTGAGGTAGTTTGTAGCATATGACATTAAAATAGCTACATATGAAGGTTACAAATGGGATGTGCAAAGTACATGATTTCTTATGGAAAAAAAAAAATCAGCTACCTATCAGTGAATTAAGAAAAAAATACTAGGAATAAAAATAATACAACTTTATATTTGTATGGGACTTTAGGTCTACAAAATGCTTTAAAAGTCTCAACATATATTCAAAGATATCCAAAAGGGAGAGGTGATATTCTGAACATGACATGGGCATGCGCTCACACACACAGTGACTCAGCCTCGTGAAGATCTCTTCTAGTGGAGCACACACCCAGGATTTCAAATGGGAGACCAGATTTATGACCCAAGAAACACAATAAAGACTGGAGAGAATTCTGACAAAGAAATTGTCACCTTGTAGCTTCATAAATGACTGAGATAGGACCCATCAGGGGACAGCCAATGACCAAGAGGCAGAGATACAGGAAGACAAGGGAGAGAATACAGAGACTTACACATTATCCAGAGTCTAAACAAGGAAATGCTTTGCACATAATAAGATAGTGGCATATAATTATTTTTATTCCATGTAATAGTGCTAAAGTCTCTCCTGTACCATTAAAGACTATCCCACTCAGGAGCAGACCAAAGAGATAGGCTACCATGATCCTCCCTTCATATTTTCTGTCACCAATGTGATGTCCATATGCACGAAACTCTCAGTGACACAGCTGACAGAACCAAATTTTCTCAGAGAAATCAGTTTCCAGTCCCAGGTCGGCACTCAACGCACACCTGGGAAGGTCTAGTTCCATGAAATCATATCAGCTTTAAGCTCCAGTGATGTGAAATCATCTTGAAATAAGACACTTACATTGACTTCTGAGTGGAGCAATGAGGAGGAAAAGTCACTAACTATAGCTCCTTTCAGCCCTGAAAGTCAGTGCTTCACCTAGAAGGTACTTATTTTCATGCTCAGAAATTTGAGATGACTGTTTATGTTGAGTCGTGAGACTGGTTTTGTCACATGAGCACACTGCCACCAAGTTAAATGCAGGATTTTTTTCCCCCAAAATGGAAATGACTTAGTATCATGAATAGCCAGAGCCTGAACCAGCAAAAACACAAGAGTCCATTAAGTTATCATAATTAACTATTTTAGGAGTGCCTTCTAGAAGAGAAACATCTAGTACTATTTCTCTGCCTTGGTGACTGAATATTTGAAAAACTCTGATCATAAGACTCTGTACCCTTTGACCCTGGCAACATTTCTGATTTTCTAAGTATAATGACAGTGTAGTTAGTTCACTGGCAGCTAGGTGTCAAACATTCCAATTCATTTTTAGAGTTGGTGAAGGATGTGTGTACCTTCTACCAACTGAACCCTATTTTCAAAGCTGTTTATCCAATTACATGCCCAAGAGTCTATGGGCTCCAAGCTCCAAGAGAGAAGAGGTAAGATGGTAAAAAGGGAAGGAGGAAGAAGATGAAGATCTTCATCAAAAGGGAAAATAAGGGGGGGTGTCTGACTTCAGCTCAGGTCATAATCTCAGGGTCCTGGGATCGAGCCTGAGGTGAGCCCCATCTTGGGCTCCCTGCTCGACAGGGAGTCTGCCTGTCTCTCTCCCTCTGCCCCTCTCCCTGCTTATGCTTTCTCTGTGCCTCTATCTTTCTCTCAAATAAATAAATAAAATCTTTTTTTTTTTTTTTAAGGGAAAGTAAGGGGCACCTGGTGGCTCAGTCGGTTTAGCGTCTGACTCTTCATTTCCACTCAGGTCATGATCTCAGGGTTCTTAGGTCAAGCCCAGAGTGATTTTCCCTGTTGGGTATGGAGTCTGCATAAGATTCTCTCTCTCCCTCTGCCCCTCCCCCAAGCTCTCTCACACTGTCTTAAAAAAAAAAAGGGAAAGTGAGTCAAGTAAATAAAATCTACTGGTTTCCTTGACCTTCACTTAATCAGACTGAAAACAACACATACCATAAACAAGGCCCCATCTAAGCTAATAACCCAAATAATGCTCTCAGGAGAATTCGACAATGTATTTCTCTTCACTGCCTGACTTGGAGCCACTGTGTTTGAGTTCTGTCTGCTTTGTAATATACTTCTTGTCATTCCTTTGCTGTTGCAAGAAGCTGGGCCATCTCCTGCAGTAACCTACACTGGAGCCTTTCCCTCCCTTTCTATGTTCTTCTCACTTTCTGGAATTTCAAAAACAGAAGGAGGAGCCTGTGAGGCAGCCTGCATTATTGTTCCTTCTTACTGCCTGCCCTTCTGGAAAGGAGTATGTACAACCACCCATTGGCATGTGTCTTATAGGACAGCATCCCTGTGGAAAGAAGACTTCCCTGCTCCCTCGGTCTCAAGTGCTCTGGTTTCACCAGTCCACTGGGAACCATCATGACAAATGCCTCATAAAAGCAGAAGCACTGAGGATCACTTCACAGGCCTGCTGTTCCTCTCTTCCCTCTGCCAGAAGAAGGGCGTGCCCCAGTGGGGGGCTGTTTCCTCAGCCTGGATTCCAGAATAAAGGATACCCACAGCCACATCAGGCCTATGGTGGGCCTCTCGAGATGCGGATAAGAAATGCAGCTTTCTTGGTACAAACCACTGAGACTCTCTTCTTCAGTCATAAGCTTGCAAAAGTTGACTAATACACGCATGTTATCATTATACATTGTATTTTTGTACATAAAATAAGAGGAGAATGAGTTAGAGGGCTCAAGATGATCCTTCTGTAAAGGGGGAGTTCTGATTTGGTTCGTTCTGCGTGTCTCTCCCCACGACATATCATTGCCTCTCTGGTACCTCAGCTCCCTCATAGGTACCAGCTGCGATTATGTATTACTGTGACTTCCAGTCCCTTCGTAGACGTCCCCATCAGCACCTTCACTTACGGCCCACCAGATCACAGTCCTATGCCTGTTTGTTCAGAGAGCCTAGAAGCGACTGAGAAACAAAAAAGCTAATGGCATTTTTCTTGCTATTAAAAAACCAGCATCTTGCATACGCAGAATAAACCAATACCCTTTGCCAGATGGATATGAAAATCACATCACAACCCAAACTTTAATTTTTAAAAATATTGCGCTTACACTATGAAATAAATAAGAAGTCTCTTCAGTCTCTGAAAACTAAAACCAAAAACTTATCTGATTGTTTTTTCCCCATCAACTCCTCACCTTCCGTAGACCCTTTTATATGAAGGCGTCTGCTGAGTTCATCCAATTTGTTCTTCATGTGTGAAAACCAGAAAAGGAAAGGAGAGAGAGAAAAAAAAAAAAAGCAAATCAGAAATGTCCTGTCTTTCCTGCAGGCTTCTGTCTACTTAGCATCTTGCTAAATTCAAAAGAGGACCCTAAATTCCGTAAGTTCTGTGGAGGAATTACTATGGGGTTCTCAATCTGACGTTCCAGGTTCACCTCCTAGGAGATCTATGATCAGGAGGACCTTCTTTAATCTCTCCATGACTTTGTTTCCTTTCCCTAAAGCTGTGGATAATCATGGAAGCAAGTTCCAAACTAGCTGCTGAGAATGGTTATTTGGGCACATAGATATGTAAACTAATTAGAATATTACCTCAATATTTCAGATTAATCCTAGGCACACTAAGGTGATTCCCAAACTAGTGAACGAAATCAATTTTTCTAAGATTGGAAAGTAATGGCTCAGCAACTCTATCCTTCGTTATATATCCCAGAGACACTCTAGCATACGTGTACGAGAATACGGGCCATAATGTCTACCGCGGCCTTGTTTGGAGGAGCTAACAACTGGAAATTACCAAATGTTCTCAAAGAGGAAAATGAATAAAATCATTATGGTATATTTACACAATTAAATGTTAACTATTGGAAGTAAAAGTGAATGAGCTAAAATTATGTATTAATGTGCATAAATCTCAAAACACGATGAACAAAATAATTGTAGGACACATATGGTATAATAGTGTTTACATACAAATGTATAATATACAAAGCTATACTATAGATAATTTTAGGGAACTATGTTAAAGATTAATTAATATATTATATAAGAGATATATATGTATGGAGTAGAAGTATAGAGACCTGCCTGGCAATTATATACAGTATATTCAAGATGCTAATTACCTTTGGGGCAGGAACAAAGTGCGATTGGCAGGAAGGATATACACATAGAGCTTCCCCTGAATCTGTGACATTTTCTTTCTCATGAATTGTGTATTGTGGTTTTTATTTTATTAATCTGTGTACCTCCTCAGGATGTCTGGCTTTTTTTTTTTTTTTTTTTTTAAAGAAAAGGTATGAAGTCTCTTGGGAAAACCCATAGACAAAATAAAGACAATCCGGAATTTGTCTAAAATGGTTTCAGATAACAAATCCAAAATATTTCTTGTTTTCCAGAAGAAAGGTAATTCAGAAAGCAAGATACAACTGCAAGATTCCTCTAAAGTTATATTTGGAATCCAACTCAAAGGCCACTTCCTATTGACTTTGGCAATGCAACACCTGCAGCTCAGGTCTAAGAAATTACCTGCCTTTCAGTAATTAGCTTTGTTGGTTCTTGTCAGGAGCAAAAGTAGGAAGGAGAAATAAAAGGGGATGGGGGAAGGAGAGCAAACTGAATTCCTCCAGTGGTGAGCTTTTCCCATCCTGTGGCTCCCAGGCCCCTACGAATCCTGGAAGGTAGGAAATAGTAGAAGGGGATAGCAGGCAGGAGAACTATGTTCCATTTTTCCAAGGTCTAATAGAAGGTTCACACATTTATCCATAATAAAACCACACATGCAAAAATAACAGATTTTTTTTTTTTTTTTTTGCTTTGTGTTGGAATCACATCAACTCAGTGTGGTAACGCTGATTATTTCTTGCTGTCAAAGCATGGATTGGTAACTATAAAGGTCTTTGATCAATATAAAATTCAGTAAGCAAATTGTTGCTTAACACTTGTAGTTTGGTGTTCAAAAACTGTCCAAACACAATGTGCTGGGTGGTTTTCTATTTGCACCACCCTCCTCCCCATCCATGCTACACCCACCTCTACCCTGCTCTGCACCCCAGGAGACTGACCTTGCACCAAAAAACCAGCTTGCCCTCCAGCTCCCTGTTGGCCTCCACCCACACAAGGCACCAACAAGGCATTAGAAGAGGAACAACATAGAAACAATTTCCTACCTGAACGGAAATCAGGTACCCTCCTCTTACCTCATGCTTGCACCAAGCAAAGCATGTGTCACGGGTCATGTTCTGTCTGCCTATGTGCTTTGCTAGCTCCAGAACTGTAAGATTCTCCACTCTGGAGCCATGTCTGCCCTTTGTGATAGGGATATGGGAGTGAATAATGCCAGGTCCACCCCCCCACCAGGTTGCAGTGTACTAGAGGCACCCATCTATCCCATAACTCCTCCCTATACAGTTCTCTCTCCATGTTCTAGTCCCTTTCTCGTTCAAGGCCAGGATTGACACCCCGCTAGCCCCGGGTGCTATACCATCCATCACTGCCTTGCCTCCACCCAGCCCAGCCTGTGTAAATAGCCCTTTCAGTAAACCTAATTCACATAATCCCTTTAAATGCTCTTTAAAAACCTTTTGTGCATAGGCCATCTGTTCCCTATTGGGACCATGACAGATAGATACATGATCCAGGTTGAAAAAAAGAAAGCATCTTTGGTTGGGAATTGTGACTCTCCAGAACAACATCATGAATTCTACTTTTTTGCCTTTGTTCTCTACACCTATGAGCCCAAAATGGTGGCCACAAGCCATGCACGGCTCTTTCGATTTAAAGTAATTAAACAAAATGTAATATTTGTTCCAAGAGCTTAAAAACCATATCTGCCCAGTGGCCAGCACAAATATAGACCATTTACATCATTACAGAAAGTTCTAGTGGACAACACTGCTCTACAACCAATAAGTTCTTCCATGATAAACATAAAGATGATTTCTACCTTTGGCTCTACCTTATCGTCACAGTTACAGCCCAGGTCAAAATCAGATTGAAGGTACATAATCCCTGGGTAGTTAGGCCTGGTAACTTCCTCTGGCATGGTTGGCCTGAAGGTGTTAGTGCGCAGGAGATGATTCAAACTTCCATGGGTCCCATTATTAGGAGCTGGCTTCAAGCCCAGGAGATCTGGTGAGAAGAAAGAAATAAAGCTAGGTGCTTTACAAACATTTTTTGATGAGATGCAGTAAGAGTCAAAAACATTCATGTTCCAAGGGTCTGAAAACTCTGAACACAAATCCTAATCGGATAAAGCCAAAATTAGTTGTAAGCACTCCCTTCTTAGTTCCTGAACCACACTAGCCTGACCATGTCTTGCCACAGCTTTCTGAAATAGCCACGGTCATTGCCTGACCATAGAGAGAGACATCCCCAAAAAGAAAAAGGGAAGGAACGGGGCCCTGCCTAGCTACAGCTTATGTCTGTGACCTCTACAGGGACCACCAGAGTCAGGGTCAATGCCTTTCTACGGTGTTAAGACTTTTTATCCCAGCTTTTGAAATGAGACTTATAATCAATAAGTAATCTCGAGCCTGCCCTCTAATGCACTCCACAGAAGTATGGGGAAAAGAGGAGGCTTTGGCCCAGTGCCTTTAAAGGCTGCTGTGAAATGAACAGGCTGATTTCATAGCAAGTGAACAGTTGCCAAGCGGGCACACAGTGACTTGCCTAAGCTGAGAGACAGGACAGGGGAGAGCTAGCAGCCAAGATGGGAAAAGAACCCAGGAGTCCCGACTTTCAGACTCCCCCTCTAACCACCAGACTGGCACTCCCTTACTAAATAGGAAAAGTTGTCCTCACTCAGCAACTAGAAGCTCAGGGAAGAAAAATAATTAGGATCACATAAATAGCTGGCCAGGATGCAAGCTGGCAACAGTTTAACTGGGCTTCAGCACGAGAGATGGAGGCGGGGAAACTCTGTGAGGAACTCTTCTTGCTTCACCAGGTCTCTGACCAGTGGTGTCAAATTGTAATGTGATGTGAGATCAACCAGAGGCTGCCAACAGCAACACTATGAAAACTCCCCATTAGTCAACTGTTAAAGGAAGACAAAGGAGCCTTAGAAGGGGATGAGATTCTGTCCTTCGAACCTATGGGCATGTTACCACCATTTTTTTCTTTTTTATGGCAGGGAGGTGAAGTGGTCCTAGAAAACAGACACCTCAGTTCTTTCTCTGACCTTGAGGAAGTTCATACGATAACTCAGACTGCTTCATTGGCCTTGATTAAATAAGTGACTTACCACACATAACATTGTAAAGTTCA
This sequence comes from Taxidea taxus jeffersonii, assembly GCA_003697995.1. Lineage (NCBI taxonomy): Eukaryota > Metazoa > Chordata > Mammalia > Carnivora > Mustelidae > Taxidea > Taxidea taxus. Next base: position 16,961 of record ML111189.1, on the reverse strand, counting down.
ATGTTTTCAAATGGAGGCACTTTAGTTTTGTACTTAAACGTTGGGCCATAGCCTACAAAAACAGTCTTCCAAAAGAAAAGAAAACAAACAAAAACAATTAGACATTGCTACTATCCAATAGCCACCCCTCCCCTGTTCATGAATACTGTATAACTTCATTCATGCCCCTCTTTTCTAGCCCTCCTGAGAATCACCACAATGCATTTTCAACACACAGGTCTGTGGTCATACCTGCATGCTGTTGACCTTGTTATCAAATCCATGGTCTCCCTGGAAAAAGCATTTTCCTGATGGTTTCTTATATACATCCAAAGGTTTCCTACATTGAAACAATTGTAGGATTAGCCAGGATTTCTCATGAAATCCCTCATAAAAAGCCCATTTGGGCACACAAAATATCCCTCAGAAGTAGATTTTACAAGCATATTTGTCTCTATTTTAATTGTATCGTTCTTGCAGTGCTGAAAAGATGATGCTATTCATTTTCCCCAAGTGGCTTTATTTTGACAATTGGCCCCCAGCAAATGGGAACCCTGAACAAACATCAGGTACCCTCCTCTTACCTCATGCTTGCATCGAGCAAAGCGTTTGTCAAAGGTCATGTTCTGTCTGCCTATGTGCTTCTTTAGCTCCAAAACTGTAAGATTCTCCACTCTGGAGCCATGTTTGTCCCTCGTGATAAAGATATAGGAGTGAACAATGCCAAGGCCATAATAGGCTTGCTGGTACAATATGGGATGCTTCACCAATGAATGGAGGTCCGTATTTTATAAAAATATTTGCACACAAATTTACCTATCAGTAGAGTACAACTAGAGAGTATAACTGAGTGTAACTGAGTGGTAAACCTAACATATAGTAGTGATATATTTCACCAAAGCCCAGACTCACCTAGAAAACATCTCTATTTAGAAAGAGCAAATGATGGGGCACCTGGGTGGCTCAGTGGGTTAAAGCCTCTGCCTTCGGATCGGGTCATGATCCCAGGGCCCTGGGATCGAGTCCCGTGTCGGGCTCTCTGCTCAGTGGGGAGACTGCTTCCCTTCTTCTCTCTCTGCCTGCCTCTCTGCCTACTTGTGATCTCTGTCAAATAAATAAATAAAATATTTAAAAAAGAAAAAAAAAAAGAGCAAGTGAAAACATTGCTCTCGAGGCATCAAAACCATTTGAACTTCCTTCCTGACAGGAAGATGCCTTTTGCTTGAGTGTCACAAAGCACTTTTCCAAAAACACTTTAATGTTTATTAATACCAATTTTCTCATGGGTCCCATTTCTATGGATCCTTGTAAGAATTTATTGGGTCTGTTGCATGGAGCTAAAGTGCTTGGTGGGAAACAAAGTGAACATTTGGGACCCCACTCTTAGAAGAAGAACTTTCCACTTGGGATAATGAGATGTGTGCATATGATAATACAACAATGCAAGAGTTTGCAATGCAAGAATTAAAAAGATTTACTGATGATTAAAATATCTGGCTTCGGTCTCCTCTAATTTGGTCAACGGTTATCATCTCTTACTCCTGCTCAACTCCCAGATTTCCTTCATTATCAACCTGCCAATTGCACCAAATTCGCTCTCTCTTCCAAGCCACCCCATATGTAAAAGGCCCTGCAGAGAACACACTCAGCCAAGCCCATGTCTTCCACATCTTCATAACTACTCCATGAAGATGCTCTATATCCTTTATAAATGATTTCAATAATTTCTGGTCTTCAGACGTCTCTCCTCATAATCCTACTATTTAATTCTATGTAGCCCCCTGACAATTACGGTAGGATATTTATGTATTTGTCATATGTGTCCCACCAGGTATTTCATATTGGTGTCAGTTTCTAGAGGACCACCATCTTCTCGTCATCTTTGCTCCCTTGTAAACTCATTGAAGTTCCTAACGAGAGTGCATATAGTACTTCAATTATTACCACAGACCAGCTCACAAAGCTTTTCTTAAGGAGAAAGTCAGAGCAGGACTGAGTGGAAAAAGGCTTCTGCCAGGTCTGTTTGAGAATGGATAAACTTTTAATGATTAATTCTGTGGAAGTGCTTAGAATTTCCAGAGACATCCTATACCAGATTCAAGGGCAAGAAGTAGTCTCTTAAATATTGGAAAGTCTTTAATAGTTCAAAAGAAGGCAAACGTCTGAAATATTTAAGGCAATATAAAACATGCCCACAGTAACAGAAGTTTTAAGATGAACAACATTTTCTAAACTCTTCTACAAATGCTGCTACAGGGTAAGTCTTGTCAACCCACACCAGATCAGTCCAGTTGTGGTAAGTCAATGTCCCAGGCACACTTTTGACCGGATAGGTAATAAGAATAGAGACTAGGTTGCAAATTTAAAAACTGAAAGGATAGAAAAAGAGAGAGACCACACAGAGATGCACTGAGAGACTTCAAAGAGACACCAAGAGGCTGGGATCCAGAAAACAGAGATGTGTTGGCTCTGCACTAAATGTTTATCTAGCATAAAAAGTCCTTGCAAATGGCAGGATTTCCAACAGAGATTTTTTTTTTCTTTTTCTTTTCTTTTTTCTACCTAATGGCTAAGGACCTTACAGCACTCCAGTTACCAAAGAGGTGGTTATGAAGATCAAAAACAGTCCTGCCAATCCCCAAGTTACCTTGCGACGTGCCATCTGCGGTCCACCAATAAATGGATGTCCTCAATTCTTCGGTTGTTGGCATAGTGCAAGCGTTTGGGAAGATGCTGTTTCATGTAAGGCTTAAAGTGCTGATCTGGTCTCTTACACTGAAACAGAAATGCAAATTGGACTTTTTATGGAGTATTTTCTAGGAAAAGTCCTAGACAGTCTCTCTCTAGAAAGTCAAAGGAGGTTTTTTAAGTCAAACAAAAGGTCCGTTAGTGAATAAATGGAATGTGTTATCCCCCACCAAATAACACAAGCTGGAAACAACTAGGTTTAAAGGGGATCTGATAACTTGGTAGATGACACAGAAAGTTATCAGAGGGAGTTAGGAATTTTTTAAGATACATTCTTGACTTGTGAGACTGTCACTAAGAGCAACTCAAACTCTAAAGCCTTTTCCAACTACTTTAAGTCAAGGGACGGGAGGTTGGGTGGAGGGAGGAGGACGCTGACTTGGGCCTGTGTGATTACATCCTGCATGGGGCATGGGCGGGGGACGGGGGGACGATGGAATAGGGTAGTACGCAGATCTGGTTCAGAGAGAGTAAGGATTTGTTTACTCATGAAGGAGTATTTTTCAGTTCTAATGGAAAGATCAAATATTCTGTTTGTATCACTGCCAAGACCATTAGGAAGTCTGCAGCTGTCCACAGTTTTGAAGTTTTGAAAACTCTTAGAGAAACAAATATATGGGATGGCCGGGCAGTAAGGAAAATGTTCCTCCTGCTCCACAGGGTAAGGGATCCTAGGAAGTGAGTGTGTGGAAGCTACTCTGAGGGCAGAGGCCCGGTGACCCACAATACTTACCGTCAGATTAGCAATAATGGCTTTAGGGTCATCTGTTCAAAGAGAGGAGAACAATTTCAAAAGAGATGACAATAATCACTCAGAGAAATAATTTTTACAGCAAGACTAAATTCTTTCTCTTTCTCCTGCCTCCCAGAAGAGTTAACACTTTAAGATTTGTTTAAAATATATATAAAATTGGGGCACCTGGATGGTTGAGTCAGTTAAGAATCTGACTCTTGGTTTCAGCTCAGGTATGATCTCAGGGTCCTGGGATCCAGTCCTGTGCCTGGCTCCCCACTCAGCAGGGAATCTACTTGTGTCCCTCTCCCTCCCCTTGCTCTCTCTCTCTTAAATAAATAAATGAATCTCTAAAACAAACAAACACACACACACACACACACACACACGTAAAATTGCGTGTTGGTATTTTAAAATTTTGGCCAGTGAAATGGAGCAGAAATACTCCAGTGGTAAATTTCCCTGCTAGATCTGGTTCTCCTCTTCTGGAAGGGAATTCCTCCTCCCAGAGCACAAGGATAATGGAAGATAAACATCATTAAAGTTACCCCCAAATGGTCCCTCCAGATCTTGGCTTTAGTTTATTTGTAATTTGACATCAGGAACCCAACTGAGCATTTGGGGCTTTTAGCATAACTTCCTATTTATCTGCAGATCTTGGAAACAAGCTATCATCCATTTTAAGATGAAACTTTAATCCCTTGAGTTATTTTTCTCTACAGGGAGTTTGGTTTCCTCAGTAACACTACAGGTCTAATTCCACAGGTAGTTGTCCCTCTCCAGGCATACACACACATACACACACACACACACACACACCTCCTTTATTTTCACTACCAGTGAACAAAAGATATTTTAGTCAGTATCCTGGACGAGCTAAAAGCAAAACTATGTAAATGATGGCTATGTATAAACTGTGGATAGGATTATATTATCTGAAGGCCCCCTTTTGGGGGGTGGGTGTGGAGAGAAACAGCAGATTGTAGGTTGGTTGGATTTTGTTTTGTTTTCAAAAAATTTGCTTTAGTGTGTCATTATAGAATCAGCAGAAAAGGAAAGCAGCATACAGAAGAGATAGCAACTCTCAAGAAGCAGTCCTCCCTGAAATTTACATGTCAGTAGAGTAGGTCATGTCTATACCCCAGGGCCTCATTCATATGAGGCACTCAATAAACATGTTAATAAATACAAATAAATATTTGTTATTTGTTGAAAATGCATGACTAAGCTTGCCTTGCAGTGTAAGTACACATTCATCAAAGACACTTTTCAGAATCTTGGTTCTAAAGCTATGAAATCCGAAGCTAAAACGTGGATCCCATTATACTTAAATTTCTACATAAATTGGGATTCAATTTTAGGTGCATCTTTTTAAAAAAATATTTTATTTATTTCTTTGAGAGAGATGGCACAAGTGAGGGCTGGGTAGGCAGAGGGAAGGGAAGAAGCAGACTCCTCACCAAGCAGGGAGCCTGATGTGGGATGGGCTCCATCCCAGGACCCTGGGATCAGGACCTGAGCTGAAGAGAGACGTTTAACCGACTGAGCCACCCAGGCACCTCTTAGTTGCATCTTCTAATGGAAAGCAAGTAAGGAATAATAGTAGCAAAACGATTAGCCCAAATTGTGTTCCACTCATGCATAAGCTTTGCAGATACTTTCTCTCTGGTCTCCCAGCTACTCTGGGAGGCAGGTGCTGTTAGAATCTTCTCAAAGCCAATGGGCATTTAGAAGAGGGGGGCTTGCCCACAGGGACTCTAGCAAACTGACTGAGAATACCATGCTTCAAAGCTCTGCACTCTGTGGGCTCATAAACCACAGTCCTCAAAGGGACCACAGTGGGCAAGTTCACTTTCTTTGATAATGAAGAAAAATAAATAGTATGGGGCAATCTTGTGCTCAGATAAATCCCAGAGAATGACTGGAAAATAACAAATGCCCAAGCCCATGCTTAGGACACCAACCCTTAAGTCCTGAACTTCTCAGGCCTCTCTTGCTGACAGCTCCCACTTTGCCTGCCAGAAAGAGGTCCCCAGCACAGGCTGGTGCTTGAAAACTGGGAGTCTGGTTTCACATCCCAGCTTTCCCACTTCCTAGCTCTCATCCTCCTAGTCAGTGACTTCACCTCTCTCTGGGCGTTGATTTCTACTCTGCAAAAGGGGACACTAACCCTTGGCCCACAAGGTTATTAGAAGGATTAAAGAAGAATGTGTGCATATTTAGCTGAAACAGTGATATGACCAAGATGTCATCATTGTAGCTAACATTTATACAACTCTGACTATGTGCTAAACACTAATTTATGTGACATGTGGGTAATCCCTCATTAATCTTTCCAACAATCCTTACTTTATAGATGAGGAAACCAAGGCATGGAGTGCATAAGTAGCTCACCCAAGGTCATAGAGGGACCACCGGCAGAGTTGGGATTTGAACCCAGACATCCTGCCACCAACGTCTATACTGCTCACCTCTACCGACCCTCACCAAAAGAAATCACATATCTGCAAGTGTTTGTATGGTATGAAATATTTAATTATTGGTGCTTATTATTTCATTGGCCCCAAGAAATTTTTCCTTTTCCCCTAAAACAGCTCTCCCATTACATTTACTGATGTCTGAAGGACCTTTCAAAATAGACAAAGCCTTTCTTGCCTAAGCCCTAATATAGAAGTACTAAATCAAGAGGTACCCTAGTGACTTGTGTCCTGTCTCTGGCCAGGGCTGGCCTGTCTCAAGTAAGCAGAGAACTGGGGAGGACACAGAGGACGGAAAGGGCATGAAGAGAAGCGGCAGAAACACTGATCATTTGTTTATTTTACAACGTTGCCTGGAGCTGACCTTGGAATAGTTCCCTTTCGTGTTGACTCAGGAACGCAGTTCGGGAAAAACTTAATTTTCCAAAGCTTTGCACTTGTGCCAATGGTTTCTTATTCCCAAGGCTAAAACCTCTAAAAGATTTTCTTCCCCCCAAAACTCAGCTTGTCTCCAACAAAACTGTGGACTTTTCAGAAGCTAGATGGGCACCACCTAAAACATCTTAGTCTATAAATAAAAGTTCTCGTCAGTAGCATATGTAACCTGAACGTGTACAACATAAGTGACAAGATTGTTCCTGTTCCTATCTTCTAGAACAGCCACCATTTCCCAAGGGCGTCATCATTCTCCTGCATTCTGTCAATCACTTTCATAAAGGTGAAGAGTCCCCTTCAACTCGGCTCCTAGGGGCATCCAGGGTCTGAGTGTGGTTCTGCCAACCCTGTCCTGGACTCCCCAGCTCAGAGAGAGAGCAAGCCTGTGCCTCTTGTTGAAACAGTCCTCTCCTATAAAAGCTTATGGTTGTATGCATGTCTCAAATTAAGTGTATTTTCCACATAAAGAAAACAAGGGCAAATATTTACATACTATCATGTGCCAGGACGCACTCTAAGGGATGTGTACAGATTCATTTTCACAACAACTCAAAGCTTCCGATTTTTCAGATGAAAAAAATGAGGCAAAAAAAAAAAAATGAGGCTTAGGCTTTATATGACTTATTCAAGGCCACCTAGCTAAGAAGTAGCAAAATTAGGATTTTTACCCAAGTAGTCCAGCTTCAGAGAAAAAGCCCTTATGTACTCTACTATATTACCATTCTGACAACTTGGAATTTTAAGACTCAACTTACATTTTGCATTATTGTTAAATTTGGGCCTAATTCTTCCTAGAGTTCCAGGCACTAATGTAATATCATCCACATTAGTCAGATAATTGCTCAAGAACTCCGTTCTGTCGCATGTGACATCTTCCATTCCTAAGGGAGAAAAAGAAGTGTTTTCAGGCCATTGTAAACTTAAAATCCTAACACAGACACTAAAAATATCATCCAGGTATCTCCTTAGTTCACTTGTCACAACTTAATGCAAGGACCCCTTTCCTTTGAGATGTCTTAACTTGACTTCAAATTCTTTAATGCTTCTTTATAACACTTTTCACCAGGTTTTGATTTAGTCACATCCTCTCACAGTGCTAGAAGACTGAAAATGCATCATCTCAATGATCACCTTAAGTCATTCAGCAAGAATAGCAAGACAAAGGAAGTAACTATGATCTTTCTTTTAAGCGACTTACATAACCATTATGAAAAAGATCTACTCTAGGGGTGCCTGGGTGGCTCAGTGGGTTAAAGCCTCTGCCTTCAGCTCGGGTCGTGATCCCGGGGTCCTGGGATTGAACCCCATGTCAGGCTCTCTGCTCGGCAGGGAGCCTGCTTCCCCCTCTCTCTGCCTGCCTCTCTGCCTACTTGTGATCTCTGTCTGTCAAAAAAAAAAAAAAAGAAAAGAAAAAGAAAAAGATCTACTCTAAAAAAAAAAAAAAAAAAAAGAATCCTAGATTTCTTCAAACTCTTCCCAGCTGGGGGTGGTGTAAATAACCAGAATATATAGTCCTGTATATATAGTCCTCTTTTACAAAATGTAATTTTTCAATTCTCTTTCTCTCCAATATATCTCCGGACTTGAGTACATAATCACCAGTCCTCACTCTGTCTCCACTGCTGGTGACCTTGGATGTTACTGACAAAACAGTACTGGCAACGAGATGAGGGAAAAAAATGTCAGCCCCAATGACCACCCAAACTGAAAAACAAAATATTGCTGAAAACAAGTTGTAAACAATGTAATCAGTCAAAACTAAAGGCTAGCGACTAGCCTTTAGTTTAGGGTCTAGGTAGGGAATTTTTTTAACCAAAAACTATTCCTCCCTCATACAAGATTTGTTTCCTGCCCCCCTTACAAAAAAAAGTCTTGATCAATGTTAAAAATAAATAAATAATAACAATGCAAACTCAAATCTCAGAATAACAGATTAGGGAAGCTGGTCATTTTGAAATTTCTGAGATGACATGGAACTGTGAAGATTTAATATACTGCTTGCCACAATCCAATAGATAGATATTCTCTAAGAGTAGGGAAATAAGGGATTCTATAAAGGACATCCTAAGGTTTTGAAATAAAGAAATATAACCCAGAGTGGCACAGACCTGATGAAATCCAAATTATTCCCTCTTGAGAGTCCCAGATCAAGACACCCCCACCTCTTTTTTCAATACAAATTGGAATGAAAAAAGACAAAACTATATTCTAACATAGCACAAAGGGTATAGAACTTGTCTTTTAACATTTAAACTCCCAGAAAGAAAGAGTAAAACAATGAACAGCTATTATGTTTTAGTACACTGTTAACTCAGGAAGAGGAAGTCTCCAAATTCATATTAGTTGAAAACTGGAAGGATCTTCCATTGGTTATACGTCTAGGAAGTCACTTCTGCTGCCCCGGCGTGAACCATCCCTAGGGCTTCTCAAGCATCATCCCCTCTCATCCTCCTGACTAACTCTGTGTAGATGGTGGTAAGTATTCTCATTCTACATAGGAGGAGGCCACATCTGACGGCTCCAAGTGGCACAGTGCAATGTGAACTCCATTGAAATGCACTCTTACTCCAAATCCCAGGCTCTGAAACACTAAACCACACTACCTTTCAAGAAAGGGATGCTATGGCTTCCCAAAGCCAACACTATCTACTCAGCTCAGAAGAAGAAGATAAGGTTTTAATCTAAGACCTTTCAATGCTCTAGTATACGACTGGGACCCATCCACTTCTTAGACATCAGGCTTCAGCCTGTGACCAAATGCTCTTGACACGTCTGGGCAACTTAAATTGAATCAGCTGTGTCCCATGCTCCAGATTCTCTTGTCTTATCTGTAGCTCTCTACCAAGTGTGATTTCATGGAGTGTGATTTCACAGAGGGTTGCATTTAGCCTCTGCCAAAGAGCAAGTTAGTCTCACAACTTTTTAAAAAATTTCTCCTAAATGTCCTAGAACATTCTGGAGAGAAAATTACATGCCCAAAGCAGACTTTTGAGTAGGGAGACTTGTCCGCCTTTCTTAACTATCAAAGAGTCTACAATTTTTCCCCCTAAACTCTCTCCTAGAAGGGAAGGTGAGGCCACATTCCAGGGTCACTCTTTCAAACTGAGAATTCTAGAATGCAGGAGATACTCTCTAGAACTCAAGATGCACAGCTAGGAGATATGAATGCTCTCTGAGGACCCCCTTCCAGCTCTCTAATATCTAATGTTTAGGATGTTCAAAAGAGTGGTCATGAATTTTTTTCCTTTATACAGTGCTTTAGAAAAACTCTGCTCCTTAACTGAAGTAGGGCCCTGCTGGTTTGGGTCTCAAATTCCCTCAGTGAATACAGGGCTATCAGTTGACTTATACACCTCTTCTTTGCTAAGAACCCTATGTCTCTTCCTCCTTATCATATTTAGATTCTTTTTTTTTTTTAGCCACATAAACTCGTAGGATCCTTTTGGGGAGATGTGACTAACAGAGATGAGGTAGTAGGACTCGATATGTCATATTCATGGAGGAAGTGATTAACACCACAAGCAAATCATCTGCCACACTTTAGGAAGAGACAGAATTTTGTAGAAAGACTTCTTTTCCTGCAAAGAAAAGGAAGACACAAAACCAGGAAGTACCTGGTTTTGATCAAAATGGTTGGATCATCTCATACCTTGAGTCATGGCCTGATTTCTTTCCCTACCCTGAAGAAAGGGGGAAGGTGGTGAAGAATGCAATCTGGGATTCTGAGGGCACGGGTTCCTCCCCCAAACACCATCAGAAACATGATCTATGTGGCTGCCCTATTAGCAAAGAGAAAACAAAGCTTTACCATGGTCTCCAACAAAGATGACATTGACACAGCGATGTAGCTTCAGCTGTTTCAGTCCATCCATTAATTGCCCCACTGTTTTGTCAATTTCCCTCAGAGGATTTGTCATCTGGAAAAAGGAGCAAATTAGTCCCTGCAGGTATTTTTTTTTATCCTTCCAGTTTCTCATAGTTCTTCTATCCCTAGAACATTCTGGAAAGAAAACTTCGGGCCCAGAGGCAGAGCTTTGTCTAGGGAGATTTGCCTGCCATTCTTAATGGAAACCTGTTCTGAGCACTTTTATTTGTATTATTTCAGGAACAAAAAACCTCTCCTCATCCAATCCCTTTCAAAATTCTGTGATACAAAAATATCAGAAATATTAAGGGTAATTCTTTTCCTTTTTAGAGATAAATGACCTCTCTAAACTGTAACAACGTTATTTAAATCTAAGAATTTTGAGAGTGAGAAGAAAGTCAGATGGATAGTTAAAGCCTCTTGTTCGTTAGGTGAAATCACATCAGGTTTTGAACCATGGTGAGAAGATGGAGAAGTGAATCAAAAGCGGTTCTGAGGTAAAAAGGTACCCTTTCACTGGATGCTAAAACAGAACCACAACAGAATCCATCTAAAGTTACAAAGAAGTGAACTGTCAATGTCTGAGAACAATAGATTCTTGATAGAAGAACCTCTTCCAAGAAACAAGCTGCAGTTTCCCAATTTATTCCCTTTCGAGCTGATTTTGAGTAAAAAAAAAAAAAAAAAAAAAAAGAATCTATAAGAGTCCTAACTTCACAAGAAGTGAACCACTGAGCTTGTTCTAGATTTCTTATTCAGCCTAAGGAAACACAAGAACTCAGTTCCCTGAGGAACATTTCCAAAGCCGAGGAAACATAATCCACCTCTCATGTTCTTGCCTCCAGTGGAAGCATCTACCAGCATGAATGCTCCTGCACAATAAAGGCTTCCCCTTTCATGGCATCTCTGTGAAATGGAAAGGTTTCCAGGAAACACCTCATCACACAAACACTTGACAGTACTTTGGATGAATGTTCCAACTTAGCTGCAGTCACACACATACACACAAGAAGACTGGTCAGAACAGCGGGGTCTGTATCATTTTCTTAAGTGTCAGACATACGATATTATCTTCCATTAGCATCTTCTCAGATGACCCAAGACCTTTCCTCATATCATGTCCTCAGTAAAGATTAGGTGTAAACTTGTTTTTCTTCATGACAGGGGTCAGTGTTTCGAACTCTGTCCCAAAGATTAAGTCACAAATGCAAGTCTCAGGATGATATATGCAAGGAGCATCTGAAGGGTTAATATGTGTAGGACTAATGTATCTTCTCCTGAGAAAAAGTAAGCTCTCCTCTAAGACCTTTGCCTCAACAAAAAAATGTGCCATTTATATCAGTCCTTGGTGATGACTTGTTCACACCAGACAACTCAGCTGAAATCCAGGACCTCCTTCTCAGTGATTAGCTCAGATAGTCGAAAGCAAGACAGTGCCTCGGAGATATCTGAAGGTATCGAGAGAAGTGACAACCTACGGCCTGTTCTGAATGTACTGAATGTACTGAATGTACTGAAAAGAGCAAACATCACTCATGTCTCTATGAGAGAATACATGCAATGCCAACTATCCATTATTTTCTCTTTCCTTCTGTCTCAGCCGTTCCCTTATCTATAACCTAGGACCTTTTCTGGAAGGTACAGGCCACTAATCTAAGCCAATTTTCTGGTGAGTTCTAATTTACATTATCTTTGAAGACTCCCTTCGATGCTTCTCTGGATTGTTCTCAAGAACCAAGGCTACAAAGCATCGTAACAGATTCCATGAATAAGTGCAAGCAAATCCAACAGCCTTCCTAACATTCATTCAAGCCTAAATGTTAATACCAGTTTTAGGGCAACTAATTCTAGAAGGTTCTTTTTTCCTGTCTTGCTGAAAGTTCAGGAGGTCTTCACATTAATGTTAACCTCTGAAGTATCAGATTCTTCAGGACTCCAAGCCAAGGATGATGCAACCAGAGTTTTTCTGAAACTTATTCAGCTGATTTTCAAACCAAGGCACTGAAGGAAACCTTTGACTCAGATCTGCCCGCCACAAAGCTTTGGAACAATAGATAAACTTACTTTGTCCTGACGAGTTTCCGCAGCATAATGATCCATCCTATGTAATTTTCTTCTTCTTTTCTTTGGAGGAGCAACTGGTCTTTCCTGTCTCCTCTTAGGGATAACCTTCCTCTTAGGTCTCTTAGCCGGAGTAAGAGGTGAGCCATAACTACTCTCCTGTACTGGCGGATAGAGATGTCTGGACTCAGAAGTCGTCTGTCCCTCTGGGTCAGATAATAAAGCTCACACTTTGCCATCTGGGGTCAGCAGAGCCTTAGTTAGAAAAACTAAGGCTCCTTAAGTGAGAAAAATTGACTATGAGGAGTGATTCCAGGAACTCTATAGAGATAAGCCTCCTCAATCCATCTTGACACAGCTGTCACAGTCTCTTCACCGAGAGCAAGACAGTCTAAGAGAATCTAGTTATGTGGGTGACATACTGTTCAGCATTCCATAACTCCTGCCTTAGGGAGAGACTGGTCCTTCATTATCCAAACTCCCCATTTTTAAAGTACTAGAAGAAAACCAAATAGAACACTAGCCATTTGGTCATTTCAAGGTGACAGTGGGATACATATAGGTGACTCCAGTTCAGAATCCAATGGATATCTGTTCACACCACTGATATATATCAAAACAAGGGTCACCTTCATTGGCGAGGACTAGGAAAAAATATTTTTAAACCAAGGGTGGAGTGACACATAAATAGTAAGCAATCCTCCTTGGTCATGAATGTGTACTTACACAAATCGAGACTTTCAGCAGGAGAGAGAACTTCTCACTGATAATTTAGGTTTTCAGTACAGGGGAATTTTAACCCAAGAGATAACCATAAATAAAACTGTCTTTTAAAAAATTATCTTGTGGGGCACCTGGGTGGCTCAGTGGGTTAGGCCTCTGCCTTCGGCTCGGGTCATGATCCCAGAGTCCTGGGATTGAGCCCCGCATCAGGCTCTCTGCTCGTCAGGGAGCCTGCTTCCCCCCCTCTCTCTGCCTGCCTCTCCGCCTACTTGTGATCACTGTCTGTTAAATAAACAAATTCTTTAAAAAAAAGAAAAAAAATTATCTTGTAAAATTAGGTAAACTATAAAAAGCCATCAAGATCTCTTCATCTTGGTCTTACAATATGACGAAAGAATCAACGGGTTGATACTCTTCCTATCAGAAATCCCCTTCTTGTGGGAAGTTAGGACAGTACTTGGCATCCTATTTTGAAAATCTAGAGAGCAGTGAAGGTGACACAGAAGCTGAATAGGGAAGATAACCTTTTGGGATTTCCAAATGCTGGAGAAAAACAGGCCCCTGATTTGTCGATGGTGCAAAGGTGAATTAAAGCAGCAAGCCCTAGGGTCTCCCTAATTGAGTCTCTCCCTCGCTGGGACTGCTCCAAGAACCATTCAGATGCAGGAAGGGGTGGGAGGAGGAACAATGTTAGTGTATCCAAGGAAGAGGCCATCCGCCATGCCAGGTCCCGGTTTCTAGAGCAAGCGACTGCAAAGGCTTTTCTACCTCATCCTCTCTCTCTCGCAGAGCGATGGAAAGACCCAGCCCCACAGACTCCGGTTTGGTTTGTTTTTTTTTTTTTTTAAATGCGTCTAGTATTCAGGCAGCTCTCCATGAGAAGAGAAGCAAAAGAAAAAGAGGGTTTCCCAGTTCATGGTCACCGAACCCATTTGAGCTAGGGCTCGTCCGCCCATCAGACACTTGGCCATTCGCAAGAGACCTCAACATTCCGAAGACTCCGCAAGCAGGCCCTTGTGGTTGCAGCGGGTTAGAGGAGCAGTGGGAGAAACAGAATTTAGTCAAAATGAATTTTCATCCAGGGATTACATCTCAGGTAGTTTCATCTTCGAATGTTAGAGGTAGACGAAAGCTAAGTCTTCACTGACCAGCCATACTTTAGTCTGACTTAGAAGATTTAGCCTGAGGTTATTAGGAGGATGGAAGGTAGAGGGGCAAATTTCCCTGCTTTTCAGAAGGATCCTTTGCCATCTGAAGGTAGAAACTAGCCAGCCAAAGCTCTGCCTCTAGGCCTGGTACAGCAGCCGAACGAGGAGTCATAGAGAAAGCATAGAAGGTCAAGGAGAAAAAGATGGCGCCAATAATCAAAAGCAAGCATGTTTCTGAACATTCACCATTACACTATGAAACCAGGAGCAATACACCATTTCTTGCAGCTATTAGCCCACTGTTAGGTCATCTTATTTAATAGCCTTTGAGAATCGTCCTGAAAAAAGTATACTCAGGTAGTAAGCAAATAAAGCACAGATTTTTAACTGCATCATAGCACGTAACATTCTGCCAGACTGAATTTATTCAGCTCAACTTCAAATATAAGGTATTTTCCTCTTAGATGTAAATGATGACATGTCACTGATTTTATAAATAATTACTTCGGCTTGTAAAGTCTTTATTCACATACCACATGTATATAATTGATAGAAACCCATTAGTCGCCTACAGAAGAGAGGTTTTGCTGGCTTGTTTTGGTTTCATGTTTTTAAAGTACAAACGGTTTTGCTTTTCGTTCAGTAAAAATAAGATTCCTAGAACCAAACGAAAAAGAGTTGAAATCTGAAAATATTCCTTGCCTTTCTAGAAGAAAGTGGCCATCAAGCAGGGTTCCAGGTTAACCAGAACTGAAGATACATTCCAAGATATTTAATTTAGAGTGTTTTACCCAGTGGATATACGAGAATATTCCAGCTTACAAGAAGTATTAATATTAGAAATAACATAGCATGAATACTTCAGAGTCTTAATTCAAAACTTCTAGAGGGGGAAAAAAATCTCTGTATATTTCTGAGCAACCCTGAGCACAGCACCATCATTACAACAAATTCAAGCATCCTATATTGTGTTCCATTATTACTGCTCAGCACTTAAAAAAAAAATAAGCTTTTTGCTTTATTTCTTGATTAAAACACACACACACACACATACATTTTCAAGTATGTTAATTACAACTGAACTACACGTATGAGAAATCCAGAGACGTTCGTGGGTCAAGAATGCTTATTGCTGAGTTGTATAACTTTCAAAGAACTGAGGACTGTGAGAGTTGCATCTGTTCATAAAAAGCCAAATTTTGACATAAAGAAAATCTTCTGTCTGAATCGAACATGGTTGTTTACCTGATCGCTCTGCTTATCTCCTGGAGGTTTAAATCGTTCCATGGGAAGAACCCAGGAGCTCTGAGATTCTGCCTCTAAGTCCACTTAAAGGCCAGGTAACCTGAGCCACCCCATATGTCTTTAGGTACCAACCTCCTGCTTTTCAGAGAATGGCCATACCAACCTCTGGCTTGCCTAAGCCATAGCATCTTTTAGGGGACATTATTATCCAAGCAAAGTTCAACTTTTAAATAAGGCACATGGAACTGCTTAGGATTTTTTTTAACATTTTAATAAAATGTGGTTCCTTTGGTTCACTTTAGATTAATCTCAAAGAAAGTTATCCTAAAGATAAAACAGCCACACTTGCACTGGCAAGAGTAAGATTTGCGTTTCATACAGATGTTTATCTCATTTTATCATTTGTGTTTCATAATCATGTGACACTCGTTAAACATCAAAGGGAGAGGAAAAAGAGCATCAGACTTATAGAGCTGCAATGATTTAAGGCAAACCAAGAATGCTTTCACATAGCCATTACTTTGCAGTGTTTGAAAAAATCACCCCAGAATTGATATTCAAATGTTCAAAAATACTTAGGTATTTCTGGTGTATGCAGTATTTACTGCCTTCAGATAGATATGCTGCATTTTGCTCAAAAATATTTAAACTAAGACACACTTCTCTGTGTTTCTTAATCTTCTGCTGAACACAGTGAACTTAATTATCACCAACGGTGCCATCATAGGCTATTAGAGAATGGGAGGCAGTTTCCATCAGCAGAGTTTTTGCAATGATTTCTCCTCCCCAATCAAGTTCAAGCATGTTGATGTAGACCTCACCACTCTAGTTAGAACGAGAGATGGAAACCATTTTAGATTTGCAAACCCCATCCTGTCTTAAAATGATCTGTGCTGCAACACTGGGGAGATTTACATCTCCAGATGACTGAGGGACATCATCAAATACAGCCCTCCTCTCTTTCCCATCTCTGAATTTGAAATTTGACTGGTTAGGGTCTAACAAACAGATGGTTTTCAACCGAGAGTCCTGACTATTTGAGAAAAGGGCATTGCACTGGTCTGCTAAATAGATTCGTTCAGTAGTGATTTCCCTTAATTAAGAGTCAATTTCATTTTGGGGAGTGATGGATATGTTCACAGTTCTGATTGTGGTGATGGCTTCACAGGTGTATATATACTTATGTCAAAATTTATCAAACAAAAGAAAGTGTCCAATGCTAGAACACATGCCAGGTTGACTGTACCTGCTAAAGGCTGTTGGAGCTACTTGGCTGACCTACCTCCTCTGAAATGCACAATCCTTCCAAGGGGACTGAAATTCAGATCGAGTGTTTTGTACTGCAGGTTTCAACTTCAGATGACTCTCCATTCCTAACCCAGGGATGGCAACTGCCGACCTTTCCTGATCCCCTGCTTTCTGATGCCTTCAGGGATGGCACACACCCCTCGTATAAACACCAATTTTAGGCTAGGTTTGAATAGCAAATCAATCAGACCTGAAATTCCTGCTTGAGAAGTAGGTGTGTTTAAGATTTTTTTTTTTTT
>ML111188.1:27643-47648 GCA_003697995.1 Taxidea taxus jeffersonii | reverse complement strand
GAAGAGGACTTCACATTTTAGGAGTGAAATTTAGGAATGTATCATGGAGCACTGAACATGAGCACAGGCTCTGTTTTCTGCCTCCATTGCCCTCTGGGTTTGTGACTTTTGGCAAGTTCCTTCTCCTCTCTTAGTCTTCTCATTTTGAAATGGTGGATAATAATAAAGCAAGTCACAGAGCTGTGATAATAGTAATGTAATGAGTATAATATAAAAGAGATACTCATTGGGAAACATTCAGAATGTATATATCTGGCCTTTGGTAACTATGTTTTTAGCTATGTTCCTAGCTCTCAGAATGTTTGTGAAACTCTTGAGTTTGAAGATTTTGGAGTGTACGTCTGCTTGATGGCTGTGTTTTCAACATGTCAGTCCTAGATTCTTATCAAAGAACGTTCCCTACCCTTATAGTCATGTCAAGACTCCCATGCCGTATCACACATGCACACCTGCCCCCCGGAAATGGGGCTCTGCCAGGGAGGGAGTGGGTACAGGTCCACTTGTAGTTTCCCCTTTGGGTTTCTTTCTCTGCTCCAGTGATGCCAGCTGCAGTCTTCTTAACCCTGTCTGGTGCTTGGCCCGTTGGCCTCTCTCACTAGAGTCCTAAGCACATCGTAGGCAAGGACCTATTCTGATTTTCCCTGGCACAGAATAGGCCTTCAGTAAGAATTTCCTGGCCAAAAAAATTGTAAAAATTAAACACAGACCTTCCCTTAAGTTTAGAGACATAAAGTAACTAACAGCATCTGCCATGGGTGTTTGCATTCTGAGTTCCGAGCCCGGCGGTCTTCCCATCTGCCCCTCACCGGGCGTGTCTGCTGGTCTTTGGACTGCTCTTTGTCCGGAATCCTTGTCTACCAGGTGAGGAGTTCCCTCGATCTCAGGCAGAGCTGAGAAGGGAAATGGCCTGTGATTCTTTCACTGTCGACCTCAGCACAGATGTGTGAGATTTGGGGGCGGCTCTGGGGTATTCATCCCTAATAATCGACCTGGTTCTCAGGGGAGTAGCATTGTTGACACATGCCGTCAGTCACTTGCAGGCTTCCTCCTGATCTCTCTGCGGAAGCCTTTGCTTGTTTCTGTCTCTGCTCTTTGGGGTCCTTCCTCTGTGGTCACCGTCGTTGCTCCGCTGCACGGATGGTGGCTGTGGTGCTGGGTGCTCCCCTGACGTCGGCGTTGGCCGAACACAGCTCTCTCCACACATGGCTGAGTGGCGATCTGCTCAGGTCCAGAAGCCCTGTGATGAGGGGTCCTGGCAGATGCAGCAGGCTTTAGTGAGCCCTGGAATCCAGGCCTCATCTTGCCATTTGTTTCTCTGTGAAAATGTGTTCAGGGTACAAGTGATCCTGTAGGAGTTTAGAATGTAGCAGGTTGAAAATCCCCCAAAATATCCACCCCCCGCCTGCCTCTGCCTACTTATGATCTCTGTCTGTCAAATAAATAAATAAATCTTTTTAAAAAATTAAAAAAGAAAAAGGGGGGCTCAGTGGGGTAAAGCCTCTGCCTTTGGCTTGGGTCATGATAATAAGATTTTATTAATTTGACAGAGAGACACACAGCGAGAGAAGAAACACAAACGCAGGAGTGGGAGGGAGAAGCAGGCTTCCTGCTAAGCAGGGAGCCCAATATGGGGCTTGATCCCAGGACCCTGGGATCATGACCTGAGCCAAAGGCAGCTGCTTAATGACTGAGCCACCCAGGTGCCTCATGGACAGTTTTTATGTCTGTGGTTGTCAGACAAATACATTTGGTATTTATTTCTTTAATTCTGAAACTGTTTATTAGTAGGTCCCAGGCCATATTTGCAACAGTCCATAATTACCACCATAAAGACCATTGTTCTGTAAGATTATAGATAATTAGCTTAAGTCAGTTTAATTTTTTATGTAAATTTTCCTCTTGCTGAGGCATTGGAAGTGTCAGAAAATGTAATTAAACTGTCTGTAATGGGACTATATGGGCTCACACAACCAAAAATCCAGAGATATTGGATTTGATCCAGTGGCTTAACCAGTGTCCTCAAGGATCTTCTGTGTCCCTGTTTTCTGAGTGTCTCTTTGGTTGAGGCAGGATGCTCTTGGAGGTGCCTTGTTTGAGGTTGGTTCTTTGTGGGAAAGAGCTTCATTCCCTGTGAGTTTTCCATCCAGGGCTTTACTTACATGGTACCAGCCTGGGTCACAGGCTCACCTCTAAACCAGTCCCTGGAGTCTGGAGGACAGAGTTAGCTTGAGCTGCCTTCTCTCCTCCAACAGCTCGATCTTGCTGTGCTTTTGACTATGTGTCCAATCTCCCTGAGAGAGGTGGGGACCCAGCTAAAACCTGGAGCTTTAACTGACAAATGAGGATGGGAATAGTGGACAACTAAAAACAGCAAATGTTGACATGCTAAAATAGAATTCTGTCTTTCTTTCTTTTTTAAGGTTTTATTTATTTGTCAAGTGGAGAGAGAGAGGGAGAGAGAGAGAGAGAGACAGAGCACAAGTTGGGGGGAGTGGCAGAGGGAGAAGCAGGCTCCTGAGATGTGGGACTTAATCCCAGGGCCCTTGGGTCATGACCCAAGCCAAAGCCAGACACTTAACTGACTGAGCCACCCACCTGTCCCTAGAATTTTTTTTAATTTTTAATTTTTTTTTTTTAGATTTTTATTTATTTGTCAGAGAGAGCGAGCACGAGCAGGGGTAGCGGCAGGCAGAGGGAGAAGCAGGCTCTTTGCTGGGCTGGGAGCCCAATGAGGGACTGCATCCATCCCAGGACCTTGGGATTATGACCTGAGCCGAAGGCAGATGCTTAACCCACTGAGCCACGTTTTTCTGTGAGGGAAATAAGAAAGCAATCTCTCTGTACCTTCCGAAATATAGTCATAACTGGAACTTTTGTATATGTGAATGACAACTTTCGTTTACAGAGATATCATAGTTTAACTATGGCTGTTCCACCCACAAGAACCACTCTGATCTGTATGTAACATTTGCTGATCTCTGTGGTGTGGGTATTCTGGCTGGCTTCAGTACACTCTTGAGTTGTGTACCTTTATGTATGCAAGGCTTTAATAGGGACCATCTGATAGTACGTTTTGTAGACAAACCATTTATGTGGGTCTTTTAGGGTACTTGATAGGGTTCGATATCTTGTTGAGAGGGATTTTTTTGATAAAGACATTTATCTGTTAGCACCTTGACTAATAACAATTTCCTGGGCCTCAACCTCCCAACGATTTTTGGTTCTAAATTTGTTTTATGATTTTTCTATCAATTTTTAACATTATTTAGCACACATTTTCTATACAGGCTTTCTGCATTACATTAATTGGTTTTTAAGTGTTGTCAAATGAAAAGTACTTAACCATATGCTTACATTAAAAGTAGTTGAATTAATTTATAATTTGTTGGGCAAGTTGCTTTTTCTGTGTTTTGCATTTGAGGACAATATTCTTACGTCATGTACATTAAGAGCCCACATTTCCAGATGAGGTGTCTACCCTGGCCACCAGCTGCCTGAGCTGGAATGTAGGAATTCTCTAGCAGATTTTCTTTGACTTTTCTTTCCTCATTTTAGGATGAATTTTGGAAAACTGGGTACTCTAAGAGCTTTCTGAGAATTCTTTTTCTGTTTTGTATGCTGCTATCCCCCAATTGATCTCTTACTTAAGAGTATTATAATTGACCTAAAGATTCACATGCTTTTTTGTCCGTGTGGGTTTGGTCAAAGCAGGCTGATACTTATGAAATGGCTATTTGTGTGTGTAGGCACTGACTGAGCTCCCAGAACTGAAGTTTCTGACTAATGGAAACTCTCAGAATAGTCCATCTTATTTGGCCATGCAACAATAGCCAAAATTCCCCAGAAAATACTAGTGTACACCTTGACTCATTTATAAAATATATCCTTGGACATATTTAAAGTGGAACTCTCATTTGTACGACATGGTTTTCTTTCTTTGCCATTTTAAACTAGCTGGTTGTGTGTTAGATTCCAGATAAGCTTTTACTGATGTAATCTTAGCATCTTCATGCATGGAGTTCTCTTTCTTGAGTGACCTTAGGATCTGGTACAGAGTAAGGTGAGCAGCTCTATGGCTCTGTGTGTGACACACTCATGTACTTGCTGGTCAGCCTTTTGCTTACAGAGACATGGCTGCATCATGTGAGTCAGCCTTCTCCAAGAGAGTTAGCTGTACATGAGCCTTTCAGCAAGGAATGGAAATCATTCATTCTGTCTTACCTCCATTGAGTGATGGGCCTGTTTTCTGTGCTGAATACATTGGAGCTTTTCCACTAATGTGAAGAAGGGAGGACTCATCTGTCTTGATTCCATTTCCCAAGAGGAACCAATTGCTGAAGGCGGACTGTTGCCACCATGGTCCCAGAGATCACAGCATTTGGCCTTCATTGTCATTTTAGTCAGCATTTATTTAGTACCTTCTTTCTGCTAGGAGCCTGGATCTTAAAGCTGAAGTCTTGGGGAGTGTTATAAAGAATCCAGTGTGCCACACGGTTCCCAGAGCTCTTAGTAACAGAACGGAATCAAAAGCATTGGAAACTTTGCAGCAGGTGTTTCCCGTTGGACACCAGGAGCCCCCCTGCAGGGAATATTGAAGATCTCAGAACTGCTACCAGTTATGCAAAATTTCCTGCCTAGTAGCTAAAGTTTTCGAGGAACCACTGTTTTCCTTTTTAAAAAAATAATCCCTACTGTAGGAAAGGTGCTCTTTCTAAAAGTTCGGCAAAGCAAAGTTCCCTCTCCCTGACTGCCTGTGTGATTTTTCAGTATGGTTTTAACTTAAGTTGGAGCCATTCTTGTTTTCAGGAGGTTGCTCAGAGAAGTACAGTCTTTAAAACCACCATACCTGAGGAGGAGGAGGAGGAGGAGGAAGCACCTGAAGTGCTTGCAGAAGAAGAACTTTTCCACCAGCAGGTATTACTTTCAAATATTTAAGTCTTATTGACAGAAATATGGAAAAACCAAAATTAATAGTGAGGTGTTTTTTTTTTCTCCTGTTACTTGCTGAACCATGTAAGTGATTGGCTAGTTGGAGTTGGTTCGTTTTTCCTGAGGGGATAGTCAGAATAGCACATTAGAGCATAGGAGAAAACATTAGCACGTCTTTTAAAACATTTGTTTCCTCATGATATCACATAACAGTTTTGTTTTATAGTGTACCTAGTATGTTCAGGTAGGGCCTGTATATCACTTATAAATATGTATATAGGGGTTGGAGCGCATGCTCAAAAAAGAGTTCTGTGAGAGAGAAGTTTAGATCACTAACTTAAGAGTATCTGCATATAAACTTCAAAAGCCAGAGTAATATTCAACTGCAGTGGGAAACAAAATCCTTGCTATATTAGGTTTCTAATCATCTAATTACAAGATAGATTTTAGCTGATGCTTGGGTTTTTGAGAGCACTTGAAATAAAGAAACTCCAAATTTGATTTTAATTAATTAAATTGGAATTATTAATAGGTAAGAAGCATTCAGTTTATGTTCTCAAGCTGTTTGAGTCAGATGATTAATCAGAATTCTTACCCTTATCCTTGTAAGACTTTGTCTCTGTGTCCACAGATTTATAAATCTCTTTGTTTTACTTCACTGGCCCCAGTCCTACTCCAAAAAACATTCTTGTATGTAGTTAGCCCCCAGGGTTGGGAACCACTTGAAATGGGTTGTATGAGGTAGAATGAAGTTTTGCATACTTCCTCATACATTTTGGAGAACTATTTAAGAACAGATACTTTAGGTTTAGCTTGAACAAGAAAACAAGCACAAGATCCATTTCCTACCCTTACTGGGAAGCATTATAACAACTGGAAGTACAGTAACAGTGTAAGAGAGGTCTCGGTGCGGGACAAGTGGCTCACAGTAGGAGTTGGAGCAGGCAGATGCCGGGGACAAGGCCACCAGAAGAGTTAAGATCCTGGGAAGTGTGCTTGTGTGGTGTTCTAAAGGACTGGCAGTGTTTTGAGTATTGAAGACAGACATTGGTGTTCTGCGGATATTTGAGTTACATGTTGGCTGCCTTAATATACACCCCAGAGCTTAGTGCTGTAGACCAGTTTCTTACTTGCAGTGATGGTAGTTTGACTGCACTCAGCTGGGCACTTAGTTCTTTTGCTCCACGTGATGGAGAGTGAAGTTAATGCTGCGGTTGCATTCAGCTGAGATCATGGCTGGGGCTGGAAGGTTCTCCCTGTTTCTCTCCATGTTCCTTTATCTTTCAGTAGTTTAGTCCAAGCTTAGTTATAGCATAGCAGCTGGCTTCCAGGAGGGTGAAAAGGAGAGTAGTGGATCTCTAAAAGGCAAGGCTCATATTCTCGTAGCTGGAGTGAGTCTCTAGGCCATCTCCAGTCCCAGGTGAGAGTATATGGTCTTCAGCTCTTGATGGGAAGAGTGGCAGAGTCTGTGGTTGTCCTTTGTTCACCACAGGGGATGTGTCAGGACTTAGGCGCCAAGCGTATCTGTCCAGTTGTGTTGGAGGGTGTGTGTCAAACATACAGGAAATGGGGAGCTTGGTGGTAAGTGTGCAGTCGGGATGCCTGGACAGGTAGCTTCTGCACACTGCAGAGCCAGGGAGACTCTGAGACCGAATTCACGGTCGACTTGAGAAGGCAGACTGCAGAGACACGGAGGGACTGTGTGAGTGGAGGTTCATGGGAATGTAGGGACTGAACTTGAGCCAGGAGAGAAGGAAAAGAGGTCAGATGGGTGAGGCTTTTAGCTTTTGTGATCAGGGTAGGTAATGACTTCAAGGTTTAAAAGAGGGAAGATGCAAGAGTAGATATTTTGACTTTGTATTAGAGGATGGGTCCAGTCGCCTTTCGAATTGATTAGAAGGGGTTTTTTTTTTTTGTGACCTTCAGCACGCCAGTTTTTCAGCCTAGTCCGGCAGTAAGTCACAAGTCAAACTGTGAGGGAGGGAGCCATTTTGACTTCACATTTGAGGGTAAAGCCAGAGCACGTGCTCTGGGATCTGTAAGTGGAGGACCTAGCCCACCAGGGTCCCTGATGTGGTTCCAAATGGAACCTGCTGACCTCCTGTTTCCCAAGTTATATAATTGGTTATTTACTGAACAGCAGCTTTCAACTTCAGCTGCATATTATAATTACTTAGGGAGCTTTAAAATTACATATAAATAGATGTACTTCCCCATTTAAATGAGAAATTCTCATTTAGTTGGTCTAGGGACCTAGATCAGATTTTTTTTTAAGCTCCTCTGGATCCGAATGTGCAGCTGGAATTCAGTGTCGCTGTTCTCAAATTTGTTGGAAGGAGTCTGTAAGAGAAGGTTAGAAAGGGTATGTGAGAGATGATAAAGGTTCATTTGGAGTCCGGTAATACGAATTTGTCCTGTCTCTGCCTTAGTTCAAATAGCGTTATCTACTTTCTTAGCACTGATCTATCTTTCTCCTTTGCCTCATCAGGGAACCACAAGAGCATCCAACAGAAGCTGTGCAATTATGTAAACTTCTCAAGCCAACGGTCTTCCTCCAAATAAAGAAGTATGGTAATCCTTACCAACATGCAGTGCAGAGCCTTCTCAGAAGCACAGAATATTTTTGTATTTCCTTTATGTGAATTTTTAAACTGCGAATCTGATGGCCTTAATTTCCTTTTTTGACACTGAAAGTTTTGTAAAAGAAACCATATCCATACACTTTGTTGCAAGATGTGAATTATTGACACTGAACTAACTGTGTACTGTTTGGGAAGGATTCCTCAAATTTTTGACATTTTTTTGTATGTGTGTTTTTTTAAGTTCTTATGAGAAGGGGATGGGAGGGTAAATAAACCACTGTGTGTCTGGGTATAATCTGAAGATTGCTCCATCTAGATTAGCAATCTGCTCTTGATTACTCTCTGCTATATATAACGGTGCTGTGAGGGGGGGCATTTTTCAATATATCGAACTTTTGTACTGAATTTTTGTAATAAACAATCAAGGTTACAAAAAAATTTTTTAATAGAAAAGAGAAATTTTGTAAGAAGGCAATATTAACCTAATCATCATGTAAGCACTCTTGGATGAAGGATTCCACAAAACTTTGTTTTATGGTTACTTCTTCTCTTAGATTCTGAATTCATGCGGGGATGGGGGGTGGGAGGGAAGGGTTTCTCTTAAAACGCATTAGCTGTGTTTTTAAAGATAGTGTAACTTGCTTTAATTTCCTATGTAACATTAACAAATAAAAGCTGTTTTAATATTAATCTGTTGTCCTTTAACTGTAGTTAAAGCCCTATTTACGGGGGGGGGGGGGAATACTATTTTGGTTTTGCTTTTCATAAAAATAATTTGGCCCGGGACGCCTGGGTGGCTCAGTTGGTTAAGCGGCTGCTTTGGCTCAGGTCATGATCCCAGCGTCCTGGGATCGAGTCCCACATCGGGCTCCTTGCTCGGCAGGGAGCCTGCTTCTCCCTCTGCCTCTGCCTGCCTCTCTGTCTGCCTGTGCTCGCTCCTGCGCTCTCTCTCTCTCTCTAACTAATAAATAAATAAAAAATCTTAAAAAAAAAATAATTTGGCTGCTTGTTTAAGCTAGTTGTTTCTTTAAGCTATGATGATGAGGAAGATAAATAGAATGTATTTGCGTTCTGGTGTCTTCCCTACCCCTTTTCAGTACTCTGTTGTCATTACTAATGGTAGTAATGATAATAACAGCAGTGATAATAGCTAAGGTTTTGGAGCCAGGCCTTGTGCGCAGTGCTTTATATTTTTGAGCTTATTAACAATAAGACCTTTCAGAATCTCTTCACACAGGAAAGCCAAACAGGAACAGGGACAGTGGCAAAGGATCCTGAGGCAGACATTCCTCTCAAAGGAAGAAGATGGAGATAACACCTAAAATCTAGTTTGACTGTCCTGTAAAGTAGAGAAGAGATACTGAGTAACAGGGACCTTCTAGAGGGTGAAGGTGTGAGTGCTCTGACGTAGGTAGGTGTGTGCCGTGGGCCGCTTAGTTGTGTGTGGGGGTGACTAGGTGACTTGGTTGTGTGTGGGGGCTTGGGATGTTTTTGTCATGTGATTGCTTTAGCCAAGTGTGTTCATCTTATAGAAAGTGGAAAGTCTGGACCATCCTTAGAGGGGACAGATGATCAATTTCGGAATCCAACCCAGAGTCAGTGTTTGGTTTTTCCTTAAAATATTCCTGCGGAAAACTGTGCAAAGACTACCAATTTTCCCTTGAAAATAACTCACAAAGTCTCAAAATCACTGTGCTCTGCAGATTTACTGCAACTCTGGTGCCGTCACAGACACAAGATAAATGCTGGGGAGGATGCTCTGTCTGGTGAAGCAGATAAAATGATCACTTCTCAACACAGATGGATCTACAGAATGAGAATGGCCCTGTGGCTGGCCAGCCTCGGCTTGGAACCGTTTTGCCACAAGATGGGGTTCTTGTCTTCAGAATACATTCAGGGTACTTTACTACTGGGTAAACAAGGTGCTGGAAGGCACACTTGCAGGAGGTAGGCGTTAGGAAGCATTGGTGGGTGTAACCCGGACGCATGGTGCCTGCTCCAGTGACACAGATGTCCGTCTCGTGAGTTAGAGTGAAAATCCAGGCCCTGTTAGCACAGGGTGTGATGTCCCTGGATGTGTAGCAAGCTGGACACTTGGGTTTACTCAGTCTGACAAAGTTGAGACTAAATTGAGGTTTTCAGAAAGCGAGCAGCGCTTGTGCCTGTCCTTGCTGAGCGGGAGAGACGAAGGGTCCAAGCCCCTGTTGCCCCTGCATCTTCTCTGTGTTGCCACATTCGAGGAGTTTACGGGTACGTTTCTGGATTATCGAACTATTTTGCAAGCACGTAATTTCACCTTCATTTTGTCTTTGGTGTTCTGGTTCCACCACTATTTAGACAGGGTTGTTCTTGTTTGTTTGTTAGTTTAATAGGCTCCATGCACAGTGTAGAACTCAAGTGCGGGGCTTCTTGAACTCCTAACCCTGAGATCAAGACCTGACCTGAGACCAAGAGTTGGGTGCTTAACAAGCTGAGCCACTAGACAGGGATTTTATTCATTTGTTCGTTCATTCATTCATTCATTCATTCCTCTTGTGTGTAGGTCTCATCTCTGTGTTCTTCATTACGAAAATTCAGGTGTTCTTATTTTGTTGAATCATCTCTTTCCTTTTCACTGTTCTTCCCACCTATTCTCTTTCATATCTTTTTTGTTTTAAAGATTTTATTTATTCATTAGAGAGAGAGCAGGAGAAGGAGACTACCCGCTAGGCAAGGAGCCCCATGTGGGACTCCATCCCAGGACCCCGGGATCATGACCTGAGCTGAAGGCAGACACTTAACTGACTGAGCCACCCAGTGCCCCCTTTCATATCTTCTACATTTCTCTGTGTTGTAATCTCAGTAACTTCTTTGTATTTATCTCACTAATCTTGTTCTCAGCCTTAATTTTTTTTTATCCTTACTGAATTTGTAATTTCATTGACTATACTTTTTATTTCTGGAATTACCTTTGATTCTTTTTCAAATTTGCCCTTTTTTCAATTCTTCCTTTTATTTTTCTTCCTTTTAAAGAGTTATTCTAATCACACTTGTTCTATAGTTTCTCATCTATGTTCCTGAGTTCTTGAAATTGTAATTTTTCTGTTAGCTGCAGAAAAAGGAATGGTTTGCTTTGTCATGGGGTTTTTAGGATTGTGAACTTTTCTTCAGCAGGGGTTGTTTATTTCGTGAGTGGTTTGTGTCCCTACCGTACAGAGTAATTTGGGGGTTTCCTGTGCCAGCTCCCCAGTGATGATAGTGGACTGGACCTTTGTTGCCGTTTTCTCCTGTTGCGATGGTGAAAAATGCTCTCGGCTGCTGGTGCATGGGTCTTCTTGGTTCCTCAGAGGTTGCTTGTACCTGCTGCCTGCAGTCCCCCATCAGAAGTTCGGCTTTGCTCTGGGCTGGCCGGCTTGTAGTGGGAGGTGTGGGAGCACCTGATGGTTCTCAGCCTTTTGCAGCGGGCTCCCTTCTGGGTCCTGCCCGTGAATGGAGGGCGTGCTGTGTTTCTTACCCCAACCTCCATCCCTACACTGAATGCTTGCTCCTTTATGGCACCTAGGTAGTTTTTGTTCTTGTTTTAAGCTTGGCTCTATATTACAACAAAGATTTAGTTACAGTTTATCAGGTTTACCCTGAAAGAAGTGGTCCTCCTGGCCGGCTTATTTCCGCATCACACATCAGTACAAACATGGGCACACTTACTTGCATATGTGTATGTATTTTGAGAGAGATGATTATTCTAAATCATGTTCCTTGTGGTTTCAATTTCTCACCCACATCCCTTCCATGAAATCTTAAATTACAAAGAAAGTTCTTTGAATGCCCTTTCTTTTCCTGACCAAATCACATGCTAAAAACAAAATGGGAAATTGAAAAGGATCTTTAAATAACCCCTGTGTGTGAATCACTGGCTTCTAAACAAAATGCAGATCTTAGTTCTGTTGCGGGAAGGAGCAGCATGGGAATGAATTTTAGGAGGTACCACCAAAGGAGAATGACTTGAACCTCTGACTCCAGGTTCTGGTATTTCCATGATCGTTACCTTGGAAAACCCAGAATTCTGAAATGGGGAAGACTCCTTCCCTCTCCTGCCAGAAAGGAAAAGGCACAGAAGGACACAGTACTTAGTATTCTATGTTTCTGCCATTTGCCTGTCTTACTAATGAGATACTCAGAACTGAACTGATGGCAAAATACATGTACAACTCACAGAAGTTGTATTTCAAGGTGTTGCAGGGAGAGCTTCATGTGAACGTGCTGAATGGGGAGAGTCGTTAATCAGCGGTGGACAGTAGGTGGGGTGGGCGTGGCTTGGCTGGGCAGACTGCGGTTGGAGGACGACCAGAGAGGCTGGCGGTGGCCAGTCGGCCCTGGAGGCCCCACATCCCTCCCCTGCCCCCCTCCTACTGTGACGTCTTTTCCTTCACTTCCAGCAGCACAGTCGATCCTGTCTTCTGACTTTTCTCCAGAGGCACAAATGCACCTCCGTGTGAGGAGGCAGCCTGTTCACTAGCTTAATTACTCTCTGACGATAAAGCACACACGCGTCAGATGATGTGACTGCTTCCTCCACCAGTCTGAATTGGAATTCATCGGAACTGGAGTTGGGATTCTCTGCTCAGGTGCCGGCCAAGTTTGCTCTGAGAGAAATGCAGCTCTTGTTCCATTTCAGTAATTTTCATCCCTCCTTTGGCTGTGTTATTGCTTCTGATGGGCCCTGGTTGGTGGGTCCTAAAGATTTCTCTGCCTCCTTATATCATTTTCTTAATCATTGGTGTTGATTTCTTTGGTCTAGAATAAGAAAATCCTCACTTGCCTTTTAAGCCTTTCTTCATGGTGCACTGAGCCCACACAGCCTTAGTTGCCTCATCCTCTCGGCCCCCAAGGCCTCCCTCAGGCTTCTGGATTTCCCCACATGTTTTGTGTTGGGGGTCCGGCGCCCCAGAGAACTGTGCTAACTCAGAAATACCTTCACCGGTATTTTTTTTTCCCCCTCAGTGTTTGTGACACAACCTGGATAATTTTTGTTTGTTGAATGCACTGGAGTGTTTCTCCGACCACCTTCCATATAGGCCTGTGTGCTACGACTTACCTTCTGCTCCCAGTGTTGCCTGGAGTGTCACTGTGTCCCCAGAGGGATGC
Source organism: Taxidea taxus jeffersonii (assembly GCA_003697995.1). NCBI lineage: Eukaryota > Metazoa > Chordata > Mammalia > Carnivora > Mustelidae > Taxidea > Taxidea taxus. The sequence continues at coordinate 35,013 of ML111188.1, read as the reverse complement.
GGGGGAGCTCTGCCGAGTAGGTCCCATCTGGCCAAAGCTGGCTGAGAGTGGTTTTCATATGACTCATTCATTGTCCTGTTTCCCCAACTTGGAGTTCCAGAACCCTTGTGTTCTTTTTCCCTTCTTTCCCCCCTTGCTCTACATTTGAGCCAGGGAGATTCCCAGCTCACACCAGCCTTCACCAAATGCTACATTCTGAGTTAGCTGTGGCAGCTGGAACATTCCCTTCCAAACCTGGGATTGTGACACGACCCAGCCTTCCCGCGCCACATACTGCCAGCTCCCCACTCCTTTGTTAGGCCGCCTTCCAGCCAGTGTCAAGAGGGAATGGAACCCGGGCTCTATCTGGGGCCAAGATTTTCCTATGATTCAGTTTCCCAGTTGCCAGTTTCTTTTATGATCTTGTCCTGCTGAGAGAAAAACCGGAAATGTGAACCTCAAAAGAATGAGCTGAAGATGATACATTCGTGGAGTGCCTGTTGCGTAATTACCATCGGTCCCCGTCACAAAGGCCACCAGGGGCCTGGCCCGCACTCAGGGCTGTGGCTGTGGGTCCCCAGGAACAGTGCTCCTGTGTATAAATCTGGGAGGGGGGCCTTCTGTGCAGAAGGAAGAGGTTGGGCACAGAGGAAGATATTTGGGTGACTCTGGCTGCCCTGCAGGAGCCTGGGGAACTTTGGGGACCTGGCTAAGAGACAGTGGCAGTTGCAGAGTTCTCGAAGTGCAGTGCTGCCCCTCAAAGTTACCTGACATATGGTTCGCGGTACTGCACTGGCTAAGGGGTATCCCTTGTGTTGCTGAGGCGCTAACCGGCCCAGGAGTTAGGTCATTTATTCATTCAGTGACCATTCCCCAGGGGATTCAGTTCTGCCCAGCACTGCTGGAAATACTGAGATGAGAGATCCAGTTGTATTCAGGGGAGCTCAGTCTGTTCGCCCAGGTCTCTATCTGACAGCTCTGCCGATTTTATCCCAGGCGGCTGTCAGAAAATAATTTACGGAACGAGTTTACAAATGAAAACGGTGCTATTCGTTGTCAAAAATGAATGGGAACAATTCCAACTGTCAGATAGTCCCCAAGTCCCCATTTCCAGTCTCTGTTGTTTCAAATGTTCCTCAAATGAGCGGCGAGTGTAATAATTATGATTTGCATGGTGCCCTGTAGAAAACACTTCTGTGCTGATGAGCTGCCCTGAACGTCTCCGGCTGCAAAGCCATAAGCTGAGTGAGGGGCAGGCCAGGAGGACCGGCTTCCCATAGCCTGTGCTTAGGCTCCACGTCCCCTCCCAGAGCTCACTGTGCTGCAGGATGTACTTTTCTTTCTTTCCTTGTTTTTTTTTTTTTTAAGATTTTGTTTATTTATTTGACAGAGAGCGAGAGATACAAGCAGGCAGAACAGCAGAGGGAGTGGGAGAAGCAAGCTCCTCACTGACCAGGGAGCCCGATGTAGGGCTCAGTCTCAGGACCCTGGGATCATGACCTGAGCCGAAGGCAGTTGCTTAACCCACTGAGCCACCCAGGCGCCCCAGGATGTGCTTTTCTTGACATCAGGGAGGTAATGTTGCCTTGCGATGTCAAAGTCTCCCCTGGGGGAGAGTCACCATTAGGTAAGCTAAGCAGAGGTGCTAGAGACTTAGCAAGTCATGGAAAGCAGGCTGGGCCTCAGCGGAGCGATGTGTTCATTGTGTATCTGGGAACTGTGGAAAGTGTCCAGGGTGCGTGCAAGTAGCCCCACTTTTCCTGGAGGGGGGCAGGCTCCAAATAACAGGAATGATTGGAACTGGTGATTCAGCTCTGATATGAAAGGAAGTTTAAAAAAAAAATTTTTTTAACGATAGAGGATTAACCATTCTGTGAAACATGCCAAGTGTAGTTCTGGGTCATGTTCCAAGTTTGTACTTCCCCACATTGGGTGGAGGACCCAGACAGGCTGGGAAGAGATGTGGAAGCATTGCTTTCACCTTGGAACTAGCTTTGTGAATGGGAGCCCCTGGAGACAGACATACTTGGGGCTGCCAAGTGCGGTCGTGAGAAAGCTGGCATTCCTGCTTCTCTCTTTCCCTCACCCTGAGACTCAGCCCCATGACAGGGTGTCGATGGAAGAATTAGATTGTGTAGAAAGATCACACCAAGATAGTAGGTCTAAGTAAATACATAATAATCTAAAACCAATGATTACTTTAGAATTTTTTTTTTTTGAAGATTCACTTACTCGAGAGAGAGAGCAGGGAGGAGGGGCCAAGGGAGAGAGAGAATCTGAAGCAGACTCCCTGCTGAGCGTGGAGCCCCACAGGGGGCTTGATCCCACGACCCTGAGATCATGACCTGCGCCGAAACGAAGAGTCGGATGCTCAACCTACTGGGTCACCCAGGTGCCCCTGGAATTTTTGGCTTGGGATATTGGGAAGGAGGGTGAGATTTTCTTTATGAAATGGCAGGGCCATCCACGCCTCTTAGTGTTGGAAATCCACAAATGAGAACAGCACTGGTCAGAGTTCACATTTCTCCCCGTCAGCTCAGTAGTTCAGCGAGGAAAGCCATTGGGAATGCCAGACACACCAGATTTTATCATTTCATGAATAAATATTAATTCATCAGACGTTTCCAGAGCGCTTACTGGGCGCTATGCTGTGTGCTAGGCACCAGACGTGTTGTGTAATCTTGTCCTGATGCTCATGGAGCTCACAGCTCTGTGTGGGCATCAAGCAAATCCTCACACAGGCACATGAAGCCACAGCGTGGGATGGATCACACAGCAGTCTCAGGGCAACTGCTGTCCTCTGGGGAGATGGCCATCAGGACAGTGTGTTTAGGTGGAAGCTATGTTTCAAAGACAAGCTCTCCCCTTGGAAGAACTCAACTGCACAGACCTTCACAGTCACAATGGGTGCGATTTTCAATGTGTTCAAATTCTTTGACTTCCTTGTGGGGTGACTGGAGTTTATTTGGAAACCGTGGCCACCACCTCTCATAGGATTAGCTAAGGGTACTCAGGTGGTACTGAAAGGCCATTTCTCTCTAGTCCTGGGTCAGTCCGATTGCCAGCCCAGGGCTCTCTCGTGCAGGTGGAGGCAGAAAGATGAAGAGTCATCAGGTTCCCAGGTGGGTATCTGTACCAGCAGAGGCCCGTAGCCCGGCCTGTTTCCCTGGTGTCTTGGACCTGAAATTTACAGGCACCCAATTCAAGTGTCGAGGTTACTGACTGTTTCCATGGACAGAGATTGAGCCCAGCTCTGGCAAGTACTTCCCCAGCTGCTGAGCAGAATCAGAATCCTCCTGGGGCTGAGACTCTACTCTACCTGCTTTAATAGGGGATTTGGGCTGGAAGCACCTGGAAATTTGGAGTTTTGGGGTCTGTCTAAAGCTAGGCTTTGTGAGTCCTCCACGGAGGGAAACCCATACCTGAGAGGGGATCATCCTCCAGCCCCCACTGCCACCCCACACCCAGGTGAAGACGTGCCTGTGAAAGCAACCTCAAGTTTAAGGAATAGCAACATCTGCCCTTTCTTTTGTAGAACACTGAGAATTATTTGAGGGGGGAAGACAGCTTCCCAGTTAGAAGCTTTGGGAAGTGCACTTGGGTTTTCCTGTTCTAAACAAATGTCAGCTCCCCGCTGCAGTGGTCCCCACTGTACTGACTCATTTCAGATCAGTCCAGCACCCCATCCTGCGGCTTGCCTCCCCGCGCGGAGGTGCCACCCGCCCCCCCCCGGCAGGTCCCCCTCCATTTCCTTAGGAAGCAGACATTGTGAGCTGTGTCAGTACCCGGGACAGGCTGGCTGTATCCGCGCCTCTGCCCCTGTGGCTCCAAACCAAAGATGGCAGCGACAGTCCCGGTGCCCCACGTGCTCAGGGCTCGAACGGGACATGGAGAGGATTTCTAGAAAACGTTCGGCAATCACTTCAGAGTTTTCCGTTGAGACCCAAACACAGAAAGTGGCTCGCACCAGTTGGCCATCATCCTCTCTCGGTGCTCTCCTCATGCCTGGGCCTTGTAATCTGCGGGGACACAGAATGCCCACCTGCTGGGCTTCAGCTCTAGGGCTGAGATGGCGGGGTTTCCCTCGCCCTTGAGGTTAGCTGTGGTTGACTGCAGGTTTTTATTTAAAGAAAGGACAGTTTAAGCCTTCAGCTGGGAAAGGGGATTGAAGGGTCCCCCAGTGGAGCCTTGGGCAGAGTCTTACCGCATGTGACCCGCTGGCCATGCCCTCCCCTCTGCACCCAGGGGGCCAGAAGTAACCGCTGGCCTCTGGCCCCTCTTGGCCAAAATGCAGGGTGGGGTTTGGGAAGCACTGAATTATGAAATAAAGTGAGGCATTTGGGGAGCTGTTGTCATCCTTGGCATGCGTCCTAAGTTAGAGTAATGAGAGTAGACCTCCTGTAATGGGGGCCGCAGGGCGCCCTGATCCGCTTAAGCAATTTGTTGTTGAGCGCGCTATCTTTGGCGGGCTCGGCAGGCAGCAGCTGACCCCATGCGAATGGCTTTGGCTGGTTTCAGGCGAGAGACAAGTGAATAATGTTCCCTGAAGCTGTTTCTGTCAGGGAGGCGAGGAGCTGACGGGATTTCAGAAGGCTCCGTGTGAAGGGGCCTGCTCCGTTCCAAGAAGTGCCGGGCGGGGCAGGAAATGTGCACCTGCGTGCGTCGCGTTTACTTGTGCCTTCGGCAGATTGTCCCTGTCTGGGGTCGCGTGAGCCGTGTTGTGTTTAGCAGAGTCACCAGGAGGTTGTGGAGGCAGATGTATCCTCTCCTTATCTCTGATCCCCCGGCCCCCGTGGGGCATACGGCCATTTCTTCCCCAAATTCTCCCTGGGCTCACTGTTGATTCTCACACCTGCGGCCTCCTTCTCTTTCCCCCTCAAGCACCCTTGTCCCAGGCACTTCCTCCTGGAGGGGTGCTGGTCGTAGCTACAGGGAACTGTCTTTGGGAGTGTGGGAGAAGACGAGAGGTGACAAGGGGGTTTCGGAGGGCTTAACCTCGATTTTGACCATGAAAGCAGCTGCTTTGTCCCAGATTCTTGAAATGCTGTGTGTGTGTGACAGGAACTTTGTACACGTGTATGTATGTGGGCGTATATTTTCTGGTTCAGAATAACTTCTTAAATTGGTAAGTTTTCTGCTAAGAGAAGAACTCCAGTTTTAGTCCTCTGTCTAGGTGTTCTTTTCTTTCTTTTAAAAAAGACTTTATTTATTTTAGGGAGAGTGAGAGAGCATGAGTGGGGAGAGGGGCAGAGGGAGAGAGATCCTCAAGCCGACTCCATGCCAAATGGAGAGCCCGACTAGCGGACTCGATCTCTTGACCCTGAGCCCAAATCAAGAGCTGGAGCTTCAGTGCCTTGCCACACAGGCGACCTTGTCTAGGTGTTCTTAATGTATTTTGGACCTTCGTGAGGTTTGATGCACAAAGCTTTCTCATTTTGGCCTTTGGGTGGCACAGCTCTGTCACGCCCTGGGGCACAAGGCACATCCTCTTGGTCTCCTGTTGGTTTGGACCACAGGGATGTGCCCCCAGGGTGGCCCCCATCCTGGGCCGCCAGAGTCTCTCGGCCGCTTCCAACTATTGGGAGGACCATTAATGATCCGGGGCCAGGGAAGCCTGGCTCAGGGCGATGTGGCTTCCCGCAGGCAGCTGCTCCTGGCCATCTGTGCATCTCCTGGGTTTCCTGCCCTGCCCTGGAATTGTACTGAGGAAACACCAAGAACGCACTAACAGAAACCATCCCTCTCACCCCCGAAGCCACAGCAAGCCAGGCATGCGGAAGCGCACCACGGCCACACGCTTTATTCAAGCAGAATCAGGGCTCCAGGGGGCTCGTGACCATGTCTGTGTTTGCAGGGGGTGGTGGTGCTGGCTCTGTTCCACAGAAGTCTGTGCTGTGCGGGGGGCTGGGGGGGAGCCTCACTGGTGCCCTCCTCTCTCGGCTGGACATGTGGTGTTTTTTTTTTCTCCTTTTTTTTAGAGAGAGAGAGAGAGCCCATGAGATGGGAGAGGGGCAGAGGGAGAAGCAGACTCCCCGCTGAGCAGCAGGGAGCCCAATGTGGGACTCGATCTTGGAACTCCAGGATCATGACCTGAGCCAAAGGCAGTTGCTTAGCCAACTGAGCCACCCAGGTGCCCTGGACATGTGGTTTCTAAATCAGATGCTGGGAGGCCAGTTGGCCTTCCGTGTGCGATGGGAAGGAAACATCGATCCGGCCCAGAACCCGGGACATCCTTCTCTGACCTCCTGCCCATGCGTGCTGTGTGCTCTCAGTCTGTACTGGATCCCCAGCCTCTGCTTCAGCGTGGCAGACACCAGCTCAGTGGGCTGCAGCCACATGCGGCATCTCTGAGGACAAGTAACTGCCTTTGAACCTGCAGCCTCTGGTTTACAGACATCCTGGGTGTCTCCCGTGCAGGGGAGCCTCTTACCCCCACTGTGCTAGCTGTAGCCACCTCTTCCGGCTCTCTGGTCTCAGCTTTCTGGCAACGCTTGTGTCAGGCAGCTGGGCCCAACTTCTACCTTTTTTCTTTCTTTTTTTTTCTTAAGGCTTTTTTTTTTTTAGATTATTTATTTATTTATTTGATATACAGAGATTACAAGTAGTCAGAGAGGGAGGCAGAGGCGGGGGGAAGCAGGCTCCCTGCTGAGCAGAGAGCCCAATGCGGGGCTTGATCCCAGGACCCTGAGATCATGACCTGAGCCGAAGGCAGAGGCTTTAACCCACTGAGCCACCCAGGCGCCCCGACCTTTTTTCTTTTTTTAAAGATTTTATTTACTTATTTGAGAGAGAGAGAGTGAGCCAGAGAGAGAGCATGAGCAGGTGGGAGGGGCAGAGGGAGAGGGAGAAGTAGACTTCTCCCAGGGATAGAGCACAATGAGGGGCTCTATCCCAGGGCCCTGGGATCATGACCTGAGCTGAAGGTAGCCACTTAACCAACTGAGTCACCCAGGTGCCCCCATCTTCTACTTTTTTAAGTAACTTTTTACAATGGAAAGATTTAAGCATCTGTAAAAGCAGAGAGAATAGGATAGTCAACCCCGTGTGCCCGTCACCCAGCTTCAGCTGTTAACCCCGTATGGCCAATCTGGTTTCTTCTGGACTCCCTCCCCCCCTGCACTGCCATCTGCTGGATAATTTTAAAGCAAATCCCAGATACTGCAAAACTTCATGATTCCTTCAAAATACATCTCCAAGAGACAGGGACTTTTCATAAATGTAACCATAATTCTGCTATCATACCTAAAACAATTTCTTTTTTTTTTAAGATTTACTTATTTATTTTTTTAAGATTTACTTATTTTTTTTTTAAGATTTACTTATTTATTTTTTTTAAGATTTACTTATTTATTTACTTGAGAGAAAGAGAGAGAACGTAAGCCAGAGGTGGG
>ML111188.1:0-27543 GCA_003697995.1 Taxidea taxus jeffersonii | reverse complement strand
TTAATCTTTTTTTTTTTAAGATTTTTTTTAAAAAAATTTATTTATTTGTCAGAGAGAGAGGGAGAGAGAGCGAGCGAGCACAGGCAGACAGAGTGGCAGGCAGAGGCAGAGGGAGAAGCAGGCTCCCTGCCGAGCAAGGAGCCCGATATGGGACTCGATCCCAGGACGCTGGGATCATGACCTGAGCCGAAGGCAGCTGCTTAACCAACTGAGCCACCCAGGCGTCCCCCAAAGGCAGACTCTTAACTGACTGAGCCACTCAGGCGCCCTAAAACAATTTCTTTCTTTCTTTCTTTCTTTTTTTTTTTAACAATTTCTTAATAAGATCAAATACCCAGTGTTCATACTTACGTGTCTTGTGACGTTTCTCCCCTTACTTTTGGTTTTCTGAATCAGACTTCAAACCCTGTCCACAGGTTACATGTTTTGACAGATGTTGTAAGCCTTCTAGATGAGTTGTCTGGCCCACAGTGTCAGTAGTGCTGCTATTGAGAAACCCTGTTGCTGGTGGTATTTAACATTTTTTTTTTAATCCCTCTCATTCCTGTAAAGCAGCGGTTAGATAGCAGAGCTTGATCAGATCCAGGTTCGGTGATTTCTCAAGAACATCTCGTGGGTGTTTCTAGAATTCTTCTTGCATCCCATTGGGGCTGAGGGTGGGGGGTGGTGTGAGGTCAGCTTTTCTCTTCTGTGTGAGGTGAAAACTGATCTGTGGGTTCTGTGGAGGGTCTAATGCTTTCCTTCTCAAGTTCTGCATTAGCCAGTGGTTTTAGCATCTGGTAATGATCATTAGGCAGATTGATTATTTCATATAGATTTTGTCATTATTTTTATATTTGTTCAGTGAAAGTTTTCTCTAAAGAACTTCTCTTCATCATTTATATCCCAAGGTACAGTACACACAAGAGACTTTAAAAAAAAAGCACTTAGGAGAACAATGATTCGGTTCTTTAGTATGCTTCTGAGGTGACTTGTGTATAAGTATCATTATAAACTCGTGGGTTTTTATCATAGACGATGTGTAACAATTCCTGAGTCGTTCTTTTTGACGCCCGTATGGTTCATCTGGTGGGATGCCTCCTAAAGTTGTATCCCGTACCCTGTGGACACAACCACAGTTTTAGTTTTCTTTGCTTTCAGGTAGGTCGAGGTGTTCTAGATCCATCTTCCACATTTTCCGCCCCTGACCTAGACTCAGACATTCTCCAAGGTGGTCTGCTTCTGTTTAGTAGGAAAATTGTATTCCGAAACCATAAGCAGCTATGCCCAGTTTTTGATGTCTTCCCAGGAATAATGAGGAACCTATAAGAGACGCAGGTGCACGCAGAGGGACCCATGTCTTTCCCGTGGAGGTGACCACCTGCCACTGCATTTTTACTATGAAACAAATTAAATCCCAACTCTTCCCTCTCACACGGTGTGTGCTCGAGAGTCCCTTTACCTCCACAGACCTTGCCTGAGTCTCATTCCTCATCCTTCTCATCTGGGATGCAGGAGGCTTACCGCCCCTGTTGAATTCTTCCCTCTGTCCCTGCAGCTGGCACAGGCTTCTGAAGGAGGAGTCTCAGGCTGAGGACTTGACAGCAGGTTGTGCAGGGCTCCCGAGGTTGCTCTGGCCAGAGCTGCCCCTGAGTGTTTGTCCTGTGAGCCCGGCGGGGTCACTCCACCCCTTCCAGAAGGATGTGTGCCTCTGGGGGAATGTCTCCTCATGCACAGCCCCCTAACTTAGGGTTGCCAATTTTGTAAGATGTTGCCCACAGTGTCCTATGCTCTCACAGACTGAATAGACGGAGAACAAATAGATCCAGAGGCCAGAATCTTAGACCCCTTATCATAGGACCCACCCCTAGTCTGTCTCTGTGGTCTGGGGCCAGACTCGCCAGTAGCCCCAAGCTGCTGAGAGGCCCTGTGGAGGGTGGGCTCTGAGTGGTGTCTGTGGACATCACCAGATGCCGTGCGCCGCTCAGCTGCAGAACTCAAGCCCTCAAACACAGCTGACCCCACATTTACTAGGCAGGGGAAGGAAAGGAAGGCGAGTGGTGGGGAAAGCCCAGTGACATTTTTGAGTTCAAAATGGATTTTTATATGCTAGCAAAGTTAGTTGTAAATGGCCCAAAAGCCAGTCTGGGCTTCTAGACTGTTCCAGTCTTTTCAAAGGGCAGGAAAACATAGTTCTGGTTGTCACTCTGTACAAGTAATACCCCTCGCCCATCGTTGGGGGTGTCGTCGAACCTCCGTGGATGGCACTGCCGGGGCAGTGAGGGGCGCTCTGTGGAGACTCCCTCATAGCAGCACCCAGGCATTTTCTCACACAAATCTCAAGACTGGCTTTCAAAAATCCTAACGTCAGCAGCCTTTAGGCCCTGTCTGAGAATAAAACGTACTTCTTATGTCTACTCAGTGTTTCTTATTTGCAGCTGGGTTGCAAGTCCCAGCTGCCTCCTTTCTGTGAGTGCAGGGGGGAAGCAGGGAGCCTGCAGTTAGCTTCATATGGGGCAGGCCCACAGGGCCCCATCCTGTCGTGCCAAGCACATCACTGCTGGAGCAAACACAGGGTCGCTAGGAGTCAGGAAGCCAGACAGGGTGACCCGGAATGTCTGAACAAGAAAAGACCTAACTTCAGTGTCATCGTTTTTCTTTCCGGGGCATGGAGCCCAGATCCCTGCTCTACAAAGCAGAGGTGAAGTAGCTGAATGGAGCTGGGGCACCAGAGCCAAGGGTGGGGGGCTCCTTCCATGCCCTGTCCCCACAGCAACTCCAGGGCTTCCAGAAGGACTTTTTGGGAGTTGCTGGTAGCAGACAGAATGGCAGACTTACCCTGACTCTTAGCTCCCTTCCCCTCCTTACCCACTCAGCCCCGGAAGTGCTGAAGCAGTGGGAGGAGGGGTGGTGAATCTGAGGGAGCACCGGGGCTACAGTAGGTGTGGGGCCAAGAAGGCCAGTTGCCACCGCTGGGGGATGGCTGGGGTGTCATGTCCTCTCCTCTCTCCCGGATCACAACCCAGAAAGCACAGAAGGGCAGTGCCAGCCCACTGCCCCCAGGTCAGGGGGCTGACCCCAGGGCTGCTTCGCATCCGTGCTGGGGTAGGTGCTGGAGCTTCAGGATCAGCCACCCTGCCAGCCACATGGAGTTCCCTCTTCCATGCTCGGAAGGCAAGTGGCTTGCAATCCAGGCAGGTCAAAACAGTGAAAATCCACGCCCGAGAACACGGTGATGGGGACACAGGTGTAGGGGTGCTCCTTGAGGGGCACGGTCACTTGCCAAGGTGGGGCGGGTGGAGAGATGTTGAGCCCCACGGCAGCTCAGAGCATCTCCCACACTGGCCACCAACCCGCTGGGATTTAGCTCCCCTCGATGTGGGTGCTCGTTAGAAGTCAAGGGGGTAGATGCGAAAGAGGACATGGGATCCCAGGAAAAAAATAATAAGAGGTGAAATAAGGTGGTAGGATTCTGACCCAAGATTACTGTACAATAAATGTAAATGGATATGGGCACCTGGGTGGCTCAGTAGGCTAAGTGTCTACCTTTGGCTCAGGTCATGATCTCAGGGTCCTGGGATCAAGTCCAGCATTGGGCTCCCTGCTCACCAGGGAGCCTGCTTCTCCCTCTCCCTCTGCCCTTCCCTCCACTTGTGCGTGCTTTCTCTCAAATAAACAAAATGTTTAAAAAGATGTGAATGGATAAACTTGCTAATTCAAAAATAGATTTTCATAATTAAAAAATATTTGGCAGTATATTATCTACAGGAGGCATAAGGCAATACAGAAATGTTTAATATTTAGAGAAAAAAGAATTTTAAAATGTCAAGGTGGACAAAGGCAATATTAGAATATTATACTTTGGTAGGAGGAATGATCTATTAAGAAGAGGAAGTGATAAAGATAAATCTGTAAATATTGCCAATATCTAAGGTGGCTATCAGCAGGATTATGAGGAGAAATAAATAAATCTGCAGTTGTAATCAGAAAGGTTCTATGCCTTTCTAAGAAACTGACAGACCAAGGGTGGAAAAAAAGCAAAGTTAGGAAGACAGATGTAAACAATTAACACACCGTAGATTATTTATTTATATACACATATTTATATATACATTTACAAAAATCAACTATGTACTAAGCCACAAAAAATGCCACAATTTCAAAGAATCAGCATCATTGAAGCCATAGTTCTTTTTTTTTTTTTTTTAAGAGTTTATTTGTCAGAGAGAGTGAGCACAGACAGAGAGGCAGGCAGAGGCAGAGAGAGAAGCAGGCTCCCTGCCGAGCAAGGAGCCCAATGCGGGACTCCATCCCTCTCTCTGCCTGCCTCTCCCCATTTGTGTTCTTTCTTTCTCTCACTCACTTTCTCAAATAAAAATCTTTTTAAAAGACAAATTTATCTTCCAAAAAAATACTTGGAATGGAAATTTAAACATTGAAAATGTCCAAAACTTCTGGGAAAGTAGTACCTCCAGGAGAATTTATAGCTTTAAATCGTTTATCCAAAAATAAAGACAAAAAAGACTGAAACAAGAGGGAATTAAAACACAACAACACAAAAGAAGGAAGTCCTTAATAATGGTAAGGCTAAACTCAAGGAAGTGGAGGACAAAAGGATGAGAGAAAGAGAAGATTAAGCAAATTCTAAACTTATTCTTTCAAAAGTTGAATGAAATGCACTATTAATTCAGACTGGTTAGGGAACGTTTGGGGGGCTCATTTCTTTAAGCGTCTCTTTTTTTTTTTAAGATTGTATTTATTTATTTGATAGACAGAGATCACAAGCAGGCAGAGAGGCAGGCAGAGAGAGAGGAGGAAGCAGGCTCCCTGCTGAGCAGAGAGCCCGATGTGGGGCTCGATCCCAGGACCCTGGGATCATGACCTGAGCTGAAGGCAGAGGCTTTAATCCATTGAGCCACTCAGGTGCCCCTAAGTGTCTGACTCTTGATCTTGGCTCAGGTCTTGCCATTAGGGTCATGAGTTCAAGCCCCGTGTAGGGCTCCGTGTTAGGTGCAGAGCCTGCCTAAAAACAACAACAACACCGACAAAGATCAGACTGGCTAGCAAAAGAGTAAAAAAGAAGGTGGAGATAAAACACACTGAATGAAGAAGAAGTCAGAAGGGACTGAGTGAAGGTTCAGGCCATCCACAGGCTTCAGCAGAGTCTGATTGGCATGAGGTGGATGTCCCCACAGAGGGTGGCCTGGCGTGGCGTGTCAGAGTTGGAGAAAGGAGAAGGGGACATCTCCACAGGGACGGGAATGTCTGTAGAGATGAGAGACTCGTTACATGCAGAGAGATGGATTATGTAGGTAAATAAAGGGCAAAAGCCAGGTTTCACCTACTAGGGGAGGAAACTATAAATATGGCAATGGAAAAATGAGGTTGAACTCTGTGGCATTGGATTGGGATTGGTGATGTTGGTCTGAACTCTTCATTTTCAATATAAATAGAGAGAGGGATAAGCCAAATCTTAAGTAAGATTGATCTAGGACTGAAAGGATGGTTTAACAATAGTGTTTCTTACTGCACAGATAAAAGTAGAAATTCACAGAAATTTCTCAATTTTTTCAATTTTCTCAAACTGGTAATTATATTTAATTATTACTACTAATTCAATTTGGGGTATTTTTAAAAAGATGTATTTATTTGAGAGAGAGAGAGCATGCATGCACACATGCCCACATGAGGGGGAAGGGTAGAGGGAGAGACTCTCAAGCAGACTCCATGCTGAGTGTGGAGCCTGACGTGGGGCTCGATCTTATGACCCTGAGATCATGACTAGAGCCGAAATCAGGAGTCAGACACTTAACGGACTGAGCCCCCTGGCACCCCTCAATTTGGTATTTTTTTTTAAGATTTTATTTATTTATTTGACAGACAGATCACAAGTAGGCAGAGAGGCAGGTAGAGAGAGAGGAGGAAGCAGGCTTCCTGCTGAGCAGAGAGCCCCTGATGCTGGGGCTCGATCCCAGGACCCTGAGATCATGACCTGAGCTGAAAGCAGTTTAACCCACTGAGCCACCCAGGCGCCCCAATTTGGTATTTAAAATAATGATGTAAAAACTCACAAAATACTAGAAGTAGAAAGGAAACAGAAACTCAACAAGATTATATAAGAAAAATGTATAGCAAATATCCATGGTAGAGAAACTCTGACACCCTTGTTAAAACAGGGAACCCACCAAGCAAGCCTACTCTCGTGGCTGCCATGGGAGGGTCAGAGAGGCCCAGCGTTGCACCAGGCCAGGAAAGAGCAGGCTTAGAAAGGAATCGGCAGCCTTTAAGAACTAACACAGGGTTCAGCAAAGGTGTTAGTGCAGGATAACACGTGTTCTTATACCAGTCCTAGCCAACGAGAAAATGGAATAGAAAATAAGATACCATTTACAATAACAACACAACTATAAAGTATTTAGGAATTAAACTAGCAAGGGACACAAGAACGTTATTGACAATGAGTAAAACTCTATTTCAGGACACCGAGAACACTTAAATAAACGGTGTTATGCTATTTTCATCATATGGGATTGCCAAAAATTGTAAAGAGGGCAATTTTCGTGAAATTAATGTATAAGTTCACTACAATTCCAATCAAAATTCCATCAGGACCTTTTAAAGGAGTTAACAAAAACTGTTCTAAAATTTATGCACAAGAATTAAAAGCTTGTCTATAAATAACTGAGTCAGTTTTGAAAAAAAAAAAGTAGAGCGAAATTGGCAGGGGATAGGGTTGCTCATTCCATCACATCCCGAAAGTCGGGATGAAGCCTCAGTGAGAAAAACAGCGAGGTGATGCAGGGACACAGATGGAAACTGCAGAAACAGACCCATGTCTATAGGGATGTGGGTATAGGAAGCAGGGGACAGCACCCGTGAATGACGGGAGGGGAGATCGTTTCATAGACAGTGATGGAAAACTTAGGGAGATGAAGTTGGATCCCTGTCTTATGTCATGGGCACAGGTGCATTCCAGATAGATCCAAAGCCTAAGGGGGGATACATGAAACTATAGAGGCAGAAACTCTGAGAGACTTGTCTTTATGGTTTGGGCATGAAAAAGGACTTCCTACATTTCAGTAAGACTCCCCTCCACCCCCTTCAGAGCACCTGACAGCAACCAGATTTGGCAAAGTCCAACTGAAGGATTTCTGTTCAACAAAGAACACCATGGGCACAGTTGAGAGGATATTGATCCAAAAACAAATGGCAGCTCATTAAGCTGACGTGAGAAACTAAGGAGGAATGATCTCCAATCCAGGAGGAACAATGAGAAGTCTATGTTTGCACAGATATGAGTAATGTCGGATTGGCCAAAAATGAACAAATACAGAACAGCTAATGGAGAAAGGGCAAAACTCAGCCACCAAGGGGCGTGTCTAACATGGTGCCATCCTTCTGGAGAACCATACAAACATAGTGAAGTTAACTGTATCAACGTCCTATAGTCAGGCATTCCCACTCATGGATGCTCATCTAGAGGATCCTTCTAGTGGGTTGGTGTCCATCAGGGTCCTGTTGGCTGGGTCAGAGAGTGGGAGATAACATGACGGGAACAGAGAAGTGAAATGGAATCCCAAGCATTGTTAGGCACAGGGACCCAGACACATAAGCAGCAACATTGATCTTAAAAATGTAGTGTTAAGTGTGGGGGTGGGGTGGGAGGGAAAGAATGAGATTTATAACATAATCACTTTCTAAAAAAAGATGTATTAATTGATTTAAGAGAGAGTGAGCACATGCATACACAGGGGGAGGGGCAGAGGGAGAGGGAGAGAGAAACTCAGGCAGACTCTGTGCTGAGCCCGAAGCCTGAGCACAGGCTTGATCCCATGACCCATGAGATCAGGAATTGAGCCAAAGCCAAAAGTCCCATGCCCTTAACCGACTATACCACCTAGGCGTCCCTAGCATAATCACTTTTATGTAAATTAAGATATCTACTTACAAAACAGCATGTTTTGCAAATATGTATATATATATATATATAAAATCTCAGGAAGGGTGGAAATGAGAGTGAACAAAGGGGGAACTACTAAAACTAGAAGTTGAGAGGCATCCTAATGTAGTGGCTGAGGGCACGGACTCCAGAGCCTGGGTCTGAATCCCCGGTCTGCCCCTTACTAGCTCTGTTACTTTGGGCAAGTCACTTAACCTCTGAGGTTAAGTTTCCCCATCGTTTAAAAGGGTCTGGTAGCTATTCCGCAAAGACAGCCCCAAACAATTCTGCCCCTCCCATCAGGGGGCAGGGACTTGTCACTGCTTTGACCAGTAGGATGTGAGGAAGGGACCCCTGGCCCTTCCAAGCCCAGGCATTGCGCAGGACAGAAGCTTCTTCCCTCTTGGAGTCCTGAGCTGCCACGGGAAGAGAGAGGCCCTTGAAGCCGAGATGCCAGGTGGAGACACAAGGTCATGGGAGGAGCACTTGGCCCACCTGAGTGTCTGGGACAGCCAAGTGCCACCAGAAGGCGCAATGCCCACGGACTGCTCAGCTGAGCATTAGCCAACCCACGGAACCAGGAAATGCAGGGAAATGGTTGCTTTAGAGTACTAAAGTTGGGGTTCGTGGTGAGGATCCCCAGAGGTCATTTTAAAAGTGCTGCCTAGCACATGACTCCTGGGAAGAGCCTGGCTGTGTGTATGTACTCATGGAATAAAGCAGAAGAAGGGCCCATAGAGGCTAATGGTGATAGAACTTGTCAGGATAAACTCTGTTCTTTGCATCTGGTATTCACAAATATGCTCAAATAAAATCTTTGACGGGGTCCATATATTCATTTTCTAAATTAGGTAGCTTTGGATCCAGTGGGTGAAAAGTCATGTCCAAAAAGGAGTTTCTCAAAGGAAGCAGGGCTCCGCGGCTGATCTCCTTGTATTGTCTTTGTGCATAGACTTCAGAGCCTCTGAGAAGGCACTAGGTGGATGAGCTCCATGACTCACGAGTCCCTCATTTCTGGGAATACAGACAACTGATAGACTATATTTGTTTTCCTCTGTAGCACTAGATCCAGAACTGGCAAAAAAAAAAAAAAATTATCTGTGATGAATTCTCAATTAGCCATAGACTCCAGTGTCAGGAAATGGAAGAGTAACTGAAATCGACTCCTGATTCAAAATCTCAATCAAGTCAGTAATTTCAACCTCCAGAAGGATCTCTTACTGTTCTTTTTATTCCAAGCACAGTATGCTCAATAAATATCTGTTGATTATTTAAAATCAGTCGCTCTTCTTTTTGAAAAGGATTTTAAACTATGTGTGTATGGTCCTTCAAATCATTTATTCAAGTTGTTTGTCAGAATCCAAGTTGGGACAGAATAATAGACTTCAGCCACGGTGAGTGGAAGGAAGGGGAGGGAGGGGCCCGGTCACTCACGAATCCACTCCCGGGAGCTAAGCCTTACAAATCTTACAGGGATTGTCTGAGTTAGGCATTGCCCGCATCTTACAGAGGCAAAAAACTGAGGCTTGGACCCGTGGGCTCCCTTGTCCAGTGCAGAGCCAAGCTCAAGCCCAGGTCGCCTGATTCATGGCTCGTTCTCTCCCACGCTATGGTACTGGGAAGCAGGGAGACGGGATCGCCCCACAACAGCTGAACGACAAGGGGAAGGCAGTAAACCCCTAGACGTGGAGAGCTTTGTAAAGCCAAGAAAGGGGGACTGTAGAACGTGCTGGTCTGTGCATTTCTGCCCATGCATTCTTTTTCTTTTTTTTTTTTTATTTTTTTTTAATAAATAGGATTTTTTATTTATTTATTTATTTAATTTTATTTATTTAATTTATTTATTTGACAGATACAGATCACAAGTAGGCAGAGAGAGGAGGAAGCAGGCTCCCCGTGGAGCAGAGAGCCCGATGCAGGGCTCGATCCCAGGGTCCCCACCTCTGGTCCTAAAATAATCCCGAGCCCTGTTCCCTACCCACAGGCCCACCTCCTCACCCCTGAATGACTTCAGAATCACAACCTACATATCGCCTCCAGCCCTAGGGCTTAGAGCTGTGTGGTTCATCTTCTGGTAGCTCTAGGGAACATTCTGGATCAGAGAGGAAAGGAAGCATGTGCTGATTTCCTTTCCGAGGTGTCTTCTCCCTGGTGAGAGCAGACTGAGGGTGAAGTTTCTGTGCAGGTCATGCAGCTCCATCAGCTGGGTAGCGTGTCAGGGAAGGCAGAGACAGACCTGGGCTGCCAAGAAGGTGCCAGAAGGGGAACAAAGAGGCCACAAAGAGGCCCGGGGAGGGTGTGGAGCCTCCAGCTGGCCACCAGCCAAAGTGCAGGGAGGCAGGCTGCTGTTTTACTTCCCTTTCCCCCTTTGGCTCCTTCATGCCCGCAGATGTGTTACTTCCACTAAAGATGACGTAACTGTGAGGACAGCCCAGCCGAGAGGGACAGGCCATGGCGCTCAGGCACAGGGAAGGGGGGCCAGGCCATGAAAGGCAAGTACAAGTCACTTCCAAGTCATGCCATTTATTTTGTCTTTATTGGATTTTTCCAGCTCATCTGAGCTTTTGCTCTGTTCTCTGGGCTGTAGAATTTGTGCGAACATTCCGGGTTCTCTGGAACCCCCAGATAAGAACATAGAAACATGTGTGTGGGGGGGGGGGGGGCATGCACACACACACCCACCCACCCACCCACACACTCACAGGGTAGGCCAAGAGCTCTCTAGACTTGTTTCACTTGTCCCTTTCCCCCTCTGGCTTCACGGTCACATGTATTTGTCTCTACCAAATGGCCTCAGGACAAATGGCGAGGAAAGGATCTGGCCAGGATCGTGGAAGAGCAGGCTGCTGAAGGAGTCAATGGAAGGGAAGCAGTGAACCCCCAGCATCCTATACCCATCCCTCCTTGTTCCTGTCTCTGCTTCATTCTTGAGTTTTCAAAAAGGAAGAAGCAGAGGAAGAGTTCAAGCCTGGCTGAGCCATTGGTGACCCATGCGGCACCTCTCAGTGGTTAGCAAGAGGTACCCTTCTTTTACGGCAGGTGCAGCCTGGCTTGGTGACAGACCGAGAGCTGGGACTGTCGTCCCCGCCCATCCCCTGCCTCTTGGCTGGTGCCTTGTGCTGCACGCTCTGTCGTTCCTTGCTCTCCCTGACCTTGAACAACATCAGGGCTAAAGCGCCAAGAAGTGATGAAGAACTTCATCAGCATCTCAGATGGGTCCTGGTGCTATTAGAGCCCAGAGTCTCGCAGGAGGAGGAGTCGAGTTGGCGGCCTGGAAAGGGAGGCACCCATGCTGCTCTTGGCTGCCTGGACTGTCCTGCACCCCCCACCCCAGGTGTCTGACTTCTTGCATGTGGGCTCTGCTTTGTTTCCCAGGGTGGGGATGCAAATACGGGGGAAAGAGCTATGGCATAGACTTAGTACCGATGTGCCCACCTTTGTCACACAGGGGCCCCACAGAGCTGCTGGGCCTCTGTCTGCCTTTGATAATTTGAGTCACTATGTCTCATCGCATGAACCCAAACAGCAGGATTTCCCTGCAACCAGCTCAACAAGAAATGATCCTGGGGATCTCCTACTTCCTTCATTCATGGAAGAGGCTGGGAAGATAGAGGTTACAGTCCTCTCGGGAATGCTCGTGCCATTCCACTGGGAGGGGTCGCCCGTGAACCTGACAGCTCAGGGACAGAGGCTGGGTGGATGTTATTTATCCCCTCTACGACAGGGCTATCGTTCACCAGCGACCAAGTTGGACTCCTGGTTCTGGAAATTTAATGTGTGACAGCTGTGTGCAGCCAGTGGTGTCCAGCATTTCAAAAAGGTCAATTAAGAAATGGTGGATGGTGGTGCGGCTAATGACAGCCTGGAGGGGCGAACGGGGCCAAGGAAACAGAAGGGCTCAAGCGTCTATTACTGGAGCGGAGTGTCAAAGGGAAGCGTGGCGGGCGGGAATCTATTGTCATCAGCCATAAAGCACATCTGAGTTTTATAGCAGAGCGAGGTCCAGCTGTTCCCCTCCCTACGCGGTGCAGAGAGCAGTCTGTGAACGGGGGGGTGGGGGGAGCTCGGCAGGCAGAGGTGACACCTGCGTCAGACGGAAATCTTTACCCTCCTCGATGCCTGCTCCTCTGCACTTTCCACTCTCCCACTTGGGAAGCAGAAGGCAGACGCTGGAGTGATACTCAGAATGTGGGTCATGTTCTAGAAATCCATATTTTAAGCATTCCCCAACGCTGGGCTCCGCCTTTTCCTCCCAGGCGCGTAGGTGGGCGGCAGGGGACAGGCAGGGGAGGTCATCCTCAGATGACCCAAGTGCCCCCTGGTTTCAGCGGGATGCAAACACAGAGTGCAGGGTAGACCCTTTCCACTGTGATGGATAAAAGAGGGACACGAAGCCCTTAGGAAAAAGGTCTCTTTCAGCCTGTGACAGAATTGTCTCGTGGTTCGGGGAAGGCACTATGTGGGACTCTTTTTTTTTTTAACCAGTACAAAGGGGCCATAGGCTGCTGGGACTAGCTTTTTGACACATCTACCTATCAAGCTAGGAATTCAATAGAGCAATGGGAATGCTAATTGATATGCAAAACAGGTCCAGCATTCCTAGAAATGTCTAATGATCCTCTGGTTCCTTGCGAATGCAGAATTAAGACATGAACTACATGGGATGAGAGTAAGAACACCAACATTTTTACTTGCTCTCTCTCTCTTTTTTTTTTCCTATAAAAAAAATTCTTTGGGAAAACTTCACCGGTTTTATAATTTCCAAAAAAAAAAAAGAACACTGTAATCAATGGGGTTTGTCTTTCACACACTGGATATTTATTATTAGAAAATAGTTTTTATCAGCTGGCAATACCAAACAAGTTGAAAGGAGCGTGCTTCTCACCTTAATTTTTTTTCTCCGTAATGAAATTTAAATAAACAGCTCACTGTCAGGAGAGTCGCCACGCCTTCCCCCCCCCCCTTTAAAAACGGAATAAACTAAGTTTAGTACAAAACGTCCTTCAGCTATGCCTTGCTCTGCAGTTGTTATGTTGTCCCCTTGAGTAAGAAGGAGGAGATGAAAAAAGACCACTCTGGTTATCAAATTACCCCAAAGAATCTACAGTAGAAACTGGGAAACAGATACACTCACCCAAAACCGAACCCATTCAAACCAAGAAACCAGTTGTAACATTGGCTTTTCCACGGTGATTATCATCTGACTTTAATATATATCTATCTCTCTCTCTATATATTTGAAATCGTAATAAAAAGGGAAGCATCGAATTGCATCTTTAGCAGGACAAGCTTCCTCATCTATTATAGAGCTGTTCGGGAAACTCCATATAGTATCTGGTCAGTAAGCACGTGTGGCAGCTCAGCAAGTATCAGGTGACTGCAGCATCCATGATTCCAAGTGAAACGGTGTTGGCTCTCTTTGGGGCCGAGTCCATTGCTCGGGGTGAGGTGCTCCCACAGCTCTGGATGTCCCGAGACCCACGGCTTCAGGAAGGGTTTGGAGGTGGCTCAGTGCATGGCCCCAGTGCAGAAACTTCCAGAACCCCAAACAACGAGTCAACAAACCAGCCACAGGGATGTCAGACAATGGTCTCCTTTGAGTTCCTCTTGACAGAGTGGAGGCCCAGCAGGGACTGCTGGTTAGAAGGGACGCTGACAGACTTTGGGATGAGGAGAATCACTCTCTGATTGGTCCGACGCCATTCGTTGTACAACCGACAGTGGTACCTAAATGACACCTGAGGTCAGGAGAGGAAACACAAGGGAAGGTTTCAGGTCAGTGGAAGCTGATAATCAATCCAAGAAACAAACAAGTCATTGAAAACAGCTCCGAACAGCTGGTGGCAGTGAAGTGAGGCAGGTCTCTCGGGGCCGCACTGTGCTGGCCGGCAGCTGAGTGTTGGCACCCACCGGAGGACACCCCTGTGTGAACATGGGCAGGGCTCCCGGGGGGCTTCCTTCCTTCCTCCTCAGAGTGGAAACAAGTGGGATACGAATAGGAAATGAGGTTCCTTCAGAGGCTGGATTTAGTTTGGGGATAGTAGTGTTTGGGCCCCAAAGCATCAGTTGTGAAGCCGACTGGCTACAGGCAGCGGGGTGGAGTGAGAACAGCACTAGCCCTCACCCTGGGGGATGGGACCTGAGCCATGTGTCTGTCTGGGCCTCAGCTCCCTCTCTGTTAAATGAAAGTGATGCTTGGGTGTCATGTTCCCTCCTGCAGGTTGGACCCTACACAATTCAACATTCAGACTGCCTATGACAGGAAGGGTATCCTTTGACTTGTGCCATGTACAACTCTTTCAACTGTACCAGCGGCCCCCAGTTGGTGATCCCCAACTGCCTGCAGCTCCATCGTTTTACAGCTTCCAGTGGGGGAAGCTTCGGTGTGGGCACAAAGTCCCTGGATAAACTCCTCCTGAGCCTCAGCCTGGGGTAGGGTCTACTTCCCCGGGCACCTGCAGTGCCTCATGCCTACCTCAGCATGGCATCAAGTGCTTTGTCTGGCAGTGTATTTGTGTCTCTCTCTCCCTGCTCCAGAAGCATCTTGACAGCAGGGGTTGGGCCATATTCATCACTGCATGCCCAGTGCCCATCATGTGCCTGGCGCTTAGGAAGTTACTGGGTAGAGTTTGCTGAGTGAATAGCTACCTTATGCTTTCAGATTACAACTCTTTCAGACTCTCTTCTATGATCTACAACATTATGAGCAGTAAACTGATGGCCAATGGTCACGTAACTGCCAGAGAGTTCTTGCTTCCCTTGGAAATATCCCGAAATGAGACACATCTGTGGTTCATTTTGGAGCAGGCTGGCATCCAGCCTGGATAGACTGCCCAGGAAATTCAGAGTCTGTACTTCTGAAGATGCACGGACTGTCTTTAAAAACAGGGGAAGGTCCCAGTTTGAGAGCATCCAGATGTCTAGGTAGGTGCTGGGAAGGCAGGCTGAGAGATGGCCCGGGATGGGCTGTTTAATCATGGGGGGGTGGGTGCTGGGCTGACCCCAGGACAGGGTCCACAGTGGTCAGAGAGAGGGCTGATCCCATGGTTGGAGCCCAGTATTTCTGGAAGCAGAAGAGGACACAGGCCCTGGATCAGAAAGGGCTTACTGGTTCTCTGGCAAGATCATAAAATTCAAGGCCGCTAGCTTAAATTTCTGAGGCTAGAAAGCAGATGCCACAGGCCGAGTGCCAGAGAGATTTGGGTATGAAAATATAAGCTTTTAAACTCACACAGATGTGCTTTTCTCCAAAAGGCCCTGAACATACCAAAGTGGATCAGGTTTGGGGTTTGTTTTTCCTCCCTAAGCTTGATTCTCGATGCATCTATTCTGTCCTGCTGCGGCTTGGTGCTGATGGCTGAGTGTGGGAGAGGCAGGTGGGGATGCCTTCTGCTCAGGGCCAAGAGCAGGGAGATGAGTTGAAGGCAGACTCGAACTAATGAGGAGCTGTGGCAGCTCAAGAAGACCAGAATCTGGAGATGTTCTACGAAAGCTGGGTTTCAAGTCAAGAGACCTCATTTGTATGTGAAGGAGCTGTGCGCGCCGGGCCTGGGTAAGCCGAGAAGTCGCTGTGGGAGCACGCAGGGGACGCCTGCTCCAGCGCTCTCGGGCCCGGCACCCCAGGCCTGGGCCCCCACCCTCTACCTAGTGGTTCTGTGACTCTGGGAGGGTTGCTTGTCCCCCGCAAGCTTCAGTGTGTCGGCAAAATGTGAGGAGTGGGGTCTGAGAGTGCACAGAAAGCACTTAGCACCGTGCCTCACACATGGTCGTGTTCTCGGCCTATACTTCTTGATGTGTTAAATATAGAAAAGAAGATGGTTTTGTGATGCTCCTTCTTAACACAGGAGAAGGAGGCAAGAAAAGAACGTGCTAATTTCCCTTGCTCTCGATGTGGCTGTGGGTCAGCAGCAGGCTGTATCACTGGGGAGCTTGTTAGAACATCGGAATTTGGGGCTCCACCCAGACCTAAGGAATCAGAGCGTGCATTTTAACAAGATCCCCAGGTGATTTGCAGATCTGTTCAAGCCTGAAAAGCGCTGCTGCAGGCAACCCGGGGAGTCAATGACTTAGCAGGTCTCCTGGTTCCTTGGCCAGAAGGTGTGAAAATCAGCCTGCTTGTTCGGACAAACAGATGAGATCTTATTATGCATTCTTCTATCTTAATTGCCATTAACCATCACAGTCTGCAGGCAAACTCAGCCAATAAGAAGAAAGCGGCAGATGAAGAGGACTCCTTATTGGGGAAAATCAAGGAACTTGGGCCTAATGCTGACGGGACGCCAGGTTTGCAAATGCCCTTGGTCGATGCTGAGCCTGGGCCAGGAGCTCCCGGACACTCTCTTCCCACAGTGGAACAGAATAGGAAAAAAGGAAGTTTGACTTAGAGAGCTAAAGAGGCAGTGAGGGAAGAAGAAACAAACCAAAAGGAAGCCAGGACAATTTTAACATTGGGAACTTAGTTTAGATATTTCTTAAATGTCCCCAGGGGCGGAAAGCAGAAGGAGGGAGGGAGAGAGAGAATCTGAAGCAGGCTCCACGCCCAGCAGGGAACCTGACAGGAGGCTCAATCTCATGACCCTGAGATCCTGACCTGAGACAAAATCATGAGTTGACTCCTAACCGACTGAGCCACCCAGACGCTCCTTCCATGTCTGTGTTATGGAGAGAAGAGGAAGAAAGCTCACAGGGCCACTCTTCTAAAAATGCTTCTTTTGGGGTGAATTTCTTGAGGTGTATTCAGTTCTTCATCCAAAGGACATTAACTCGTCGTGGGCAAGATCCTACAAAGAGTGGTGGTCACATGGGCAGGGCAAGGAAGGATCACATCAGCAACCGCCTCTCCCTGTCAGGGAGGTGATGGGCTGTGGCCTAAGGTCCGCTGTAAAGTCACAGAAGGCAGTGGGAAATCTCGTCACCTATTTCTTATTCTGCCCTTTCTCTCCAGATCGAGGCCTACTGATGGGGCCAGGGCCTCGTCTTCCCAGGAACGGCCCAGCTCAATTTCCAGCTGCACCGAGTAGGTGGGCTGTGAGAGCAAATGGGCCAAGGAGTAGGACCGGACATGGGTTCACCTTTGATACTCTTCGGGCTGCTGTGGGCTGTGTGGACTGTGGGTCAGCCAGCTCGCACACGGTAACCCTTGTCAGGCAGTGTCCTCCCGGAGGTCTTCCAACGTTATAAGGAGAATTCAGATGACTACCCCGTGGGGCTGGGAATCAGCCAGAGGAAACAGATTGCTCATTCATTCCATCCCAGGCCTTAACCAGTTTCTGTGCCAGGTGCTGGCTGTTGCCTCGGTGATGCGGTGAACGCAGGGGCTCCCTGCGGCATAGCACCCCAGTCCCCCACCTGTCGGCATTTGGCTCATTATAAGTGCTACGCTGGGTGACTTTCTAGCGCTGAGCATGGACTCAGATGATGTCTGTCCCTGGACCTCAGATGGTTTGTGATGTGGGCAGTGATAGTTCCATGGCAATCCACCCTGGGCTTGTGGTTTCCCAGAGGCAGGCTGCCCCGAGGGGCGGCAGGGCTGGGCTCATCTCAGACTGCAGAGGTTCGACAAGGCGGCAGCAGGGCTGTGTCCCCCACTTCCCAACGCCGGCGAGGCCCTGCCAGGAAGGCTCCTCTGAGCGGCAGCCCGGCTGGGACTGACATGGTGTTTGTTTATCTAAGACATTTTCACAGCATATTCTCCGGAAGCCTGACAGCTTGTTTACAATGGGTTTCTGCCGGAGGGCACTTTCCAAGTGCTGTCAGCTCCTGAGTTACAGCTCCTGCCAGGGCAGCTCCGTACAGCATTTATCTGGGAGGGACTTAGCCCGGATCCAGTCACCTCGGGCTCAGGGGTGCTGCAGCGCTGTTTCCAGGGGAGAACGCCTTCCCCACCCTCCAGCAGCTTTGCATCCTGTGGCCGGCCGGCTGAGTATGCAGAGGAAGAAACCCTCACGCCTATTCTGGGGGCTCTGATAAACCTTTCCGAAGGTACCCCACCTAGTCCTGCCAGTAGCCCAGTGACCCAGGGCTGTCACTGTTCCTCCACTATCTGTATAAGGGGAAGGCTGATCAGAGAGGGTAAGTACCCTATTTAGAGTGACACAGCTCTTACGGTGCTAAATATTAGGTCTGATCACAGGGTCTCTGGATTCTCATGCTGTGCTTTTCACTACGGGGCACTGCCTCTCGGAAACGTTTCTGGAATGAAATATGTTCTCAGTCTCCTGAAAGAGCCCGCTCCAGGCACCCTTCCCACCCAAGCCCCCTTTCTTCTGAGATGGGAGGTGAAACAGGTTCACACCCACTTTTCCGGGTGAAATCTTTCCCTTTCTTCCTTCCCCTTTTGCCTCTTCCTCTTTCATAATAGATGAGCATATGCTTTACAAAGCAGGTTTTCCAAAAGGCCTTAAATTGGTTTGAAAGCCCAACAATTAGGTTCACATCCTCAACCACCCTTCATCCTCCACACCCATCTAAGAAAAATCGTAGATTAGCAAACCTGTAAACATGGTAAGAACTGACAGTTATTTTCCAGAGAACCTTCCTCGGGTGCTCTCTCCTTTCTGACCCCAAGGAGCAGGGAGCCTGGTGGGATGGTCATTCCTGTCATGCCCACTTTATGAATGAGGATGCCAAGGCTCAGAGCTGTGAACTGACTTTTCCAAGCCGATGCAGTTGACTGGGAGGTAGTGCTAAAGGTGATTTGCTTTCTTATTCTAAGATTCTTATTCTTATTTTCTTCCCATTCCCACCACCTTGTGACTTCTTAACTCACAGTGAATCAGGACCCACTTGCGCAGCACAGACCTTTAGAGGAGACACTCACGCTTTGGCTGGTGGTGGGGTAGCATGAGGCTGGGAGCAGAATGCCTAAATTCACCGGGGGACTCAGAGAGAGTTGGAAGCATCAGAATGCTCTGTCTTTACCAAGACTCGAGCCATGTCCCTCTCGCTGAGACAGACGGACTGTCTGTCTGAACCCTCCCTCCCCGCCCCACCCCGAGGGAAGGTACAGAGCTGTAGAGTCACAGGACGGACAAGACGGAAATGACCTGGGCCAGGGGGAGGTTATGGTTGCCCTGGCAGCTGGTGGGACAGGGGAAGACAGAGCAGAGGGGCACGTGTGAGTGAGCGCTAGAAGCTTCCACATGCTGACCCCGTGCTACGGGATCAGAGAATGGTACGCTCTGGACAGGAAACACATACTAAGTAACCATGGAATGTGCTCAGATTAGAAATGAGCAGGCACAGCAGAGTCATGCCAGGAAGCAGGGTGCCCAGTTTCTGAAGTGAGTCTAGCGGGTAGTGACTTTCTTCCCCGCAGGTCCCAGAGGGAAACGGAGACAGTGAGATCAGTGCTGTGCCAACCTCTGCCCAAGCACTTAACTCTCTTCAGGAGCTAAGTGGGTGAAAAAAAAAACAGACGTGTTTAAGAATTCTCCCTCATATAAGGCAGACATGCTTATTTGGGAAACGGGTTTCTTTGGTGGTGGCTTCTCAGCTAGATAAATTAGTGTTTTTATGGGCTATGGAGTCAATAACACAGAATAACCATCAGGCAAAACGCAGCTCCACATCCAGCAAAGAATTTAGGCTGTGTCCAGGAGTAAGAAGAAAATAACCAGCCCGAGGATTCATGATCTGCCCAGGCAGTGACAGCAGCAGTGCCCAAGAGCATCATTCATGATCTGCTACAATCCCAGCAAAATCGAGGCACATAAACCAGAGAAAGAAAACGCCATGCCCCGTCTCGAATGGTGTCCCAGAGCCCTGGAGGAGGGGAACGTCTAGGGTGTGTGGCTTTGATTGATGGGCTCTCAGAAGCCGGAGCTGCTTCTTTCCTTGATCTGCTCTTCCCAGCGCCCGCAAGCACACCCACCCACAAGCACACCCACCCGGACCTCCAGCGTGGCACACACGCCCGCCCCACCTCCAGCGCCTGCAGATCTGCCTTTCACTGGGCCAGGGGGCTGGGCTACAGCCGGGAGGGAAGGCTGTGCCTGCTGGGAGGCGGCCAGCTCTGGCTGCTCCAAGCCCCCAGGCCCTGGGCCATACTTACTAGTGTCCAAAAGAGGTAAATGGTGAAGAGTGCCACAGTGAGTGCAATCAGTCCGACGGCCTCCAGCCGACTACTAAAGTGCAGGTGGTCCACGGCGCCCCGCAGGCAGAGCCAGCCCGAGATGGTGGCCAGCGGTGTGATGAACAAGAAGCACACCATGTCTCCAAACAGAGTCCGCTTCTCATGCTGGGGGCCTGGGTTTCGGAGCCACTGCCGGGGAGACGGGGAGACAGAGAAAAGCAAAGTCACAGTTAGAAGCCGGCGTGGAGCGGAGACCCACTGCCCTTGAGGGTGTCTCTGTCTCCCAAAACGGGACACGGGTGCTTTGGATCTGTTCTGAGATCACAGGGAAGAGTTCAGGGCTCATTTCCATACCCCACTTCCCCAGGTAATAGTGATTCTTGATAATATTTTTAACATGACAACAGTGCTGAGGATCAAAATCGTAATTTTAAAAGGTGTCTTTGCTGTAGGCAGCCTGCTGTTTTTGAAAACAGTTCAGAGGTTATTATATTGAACACTGACATTACGGGAAGATGGAGAGGATGGTATTTCCAGAAGGTAATAGCTGAGACAGGAGTCGTGGGGCCAGAGGCTTCCAGTGTCTTGGCCCTGGGAATGTCTGCAGGAAGGGGTTAACTCAGCAAGCTGGGTTTGCTCAAACTGTGCATGTTCCCCAGAAAGACCTGTTTTCAAGGATGGCTCTTTAGAGATGAACTCTGAGTCCTTACAGTATTTTGCCTTTTATGAGTGTCTCTGTATGCCTGTGGCTGTGGGCCGTATGGTAAGAGTATAATGAAATCGTTTATTCCAACAATGTAATTTATGCTGAACACCTACATTCACTGTGGGGGGCTGGAGTCTAGGGAGCTGAGGGCAGATACGCAGGCGCTCTATGCTTCTGTGACCGACCCCAGTGAACACCCTAGACACCAAGGCTTGGGGTGACAATGCCTGGTATGTGTTGTCACAAATTGTTGCCCCCCAAATTAAGCAGGTTTGGGTAACATTACTGGGAGGGGACACCTGGGAGCTCGTGCCTGGTTTCTCCTGAACTTTAGCCCCAAACCCTTTCCCTCTGCAGATCTGAACTGGTATCCTTTTGCTGTCTAACCACGAGGAAAAGAGCTTTTCTGATTCCTCTGAAGCCTTCCACACAATCATGGAGCCTAAGGGTGGTTTTGGGGATCCCCCAGAGATGGACACTTATGTGACTCCATGAACTCAGTAATGCCCCTCCTCGAGTTAGGACCCTGACCCTACTTAGGATGGTCCCTGACATCTTAGTTGTGCTGCCCAATTTGGGGGCTGAACCAGCCCAACAAGGGTGGTGAAAACTTTGTGCTTGTGGAAAGACCAGAGGTGAGAATTCCTACAGGATGGGAAACACAGTTGCTATGCTCCCACTTAGGGGAGCAGGTTTAGGCTGAACACCTGCTGAAACGTTTTCCATAATCCATTCTGGGAAGAGTCATGCTTATATATTGGTGTTAGTACATGACGGTAATGAGGCCTGGGGGCTTTTCTTCAGGTTAGCACTGGAACATGTCTCCAAATACTCCCATCTCGCTACCCCTTTGTAGCACTAGCCGAGCCCAAAGGGTCCAGAGGAGGGGCTCAAGCACAGTTGATGGGGTGGGAGTGGGAAGAGATGCTGGCTGAATCTGTCTTCCATCTTGTCCCATAAGCAAACGGGGGTTTCGAAGTGCTGTGGGCTGGCCCCCGAATGGGAGTGTTATGGTCTGCTGAGTAGGCACTCCAAGTGGCCAGGGCTGTAATTCCCACACAAACATTGGTGGGAGGGAAAGGAGCATGACAGGGGACACAGGAGTGGGTGGTGCACAGTGGAGGGTGAAGGGAAGACCACGTTCAAGGGCAGGAGGAAGAGACAGAAGAGCTGTGGAAAGGGCAAGCGAGGTGAGGACAGAGCAGAAGGGCCAGAAAAAGCCTCAGGAGTGAGCAGAAGAGACGCGGCGGGGAGAGGCACAGAAGAGGTTTTCTGGGAGGTGCTCTGCCTTGAGTGTTTGGCTGAGGCAAACGTTAAATGACCCGCAGTGCCCAGCACACTGCTTTTCAGGGTCACGCACCTTTCAAGTGTGCAGAGATGCTGAAGGAAGGCAACCTCAGCTCAAAAGTGGACCCAAATAAAATAGATCATGGGGGGTAAACAGAAATTCAGCATTATAAAAATTTCACAGAAATACCTAAATGATCAAATGCAAAGGACAGTAACCCTGTCACGTGTTGTCATGTTACCCCACATATCTCAGCAGCTTCAAAGGAAATCAGTGAGCTCTTATTAACATTTTCTTGCCTAAATACCGGGACTATCGCTATGATTTGGAGAGCAGAAATCAGGCTCCTAATATTAAGGAGGCTCAGCAAGGTTAAATGATTGCTTCACGTGACTTAGGGGTTAAAGTGAGGAGGGGACTCGGATTTCTCCGCTCCTGCTCAGATGTCCTATCCATAGAATATTCAAACAATATTAAAATTGCAAGACATTCAGAAATCCAGATCCTTAAACGATGTTGTCCGAATTGCAGCAAGCTGATTCCTTTTGCAGATTTTCACTGGAAACATATCTGGAAGCCTGGCCTATTTTCTCTGTGTCCTCACTTGCTGGAACATAGTAGATTCTCAATAAATATGCAACTGATGTACGCAGACAAGCTGACCTTCCTGGCAAAGACTTTCCCCAATTCCTTCTGCTGGAGAATTCTGAATACATTTTATGAAAATTAATTTAGTATTTTACTTATCTACGTGGCCCTTGACATTACCCAATGAAATGACTCAGGTATGAAAGGAGGTAATTACAAATCATTGCTTATCTCCATCCAGTGTAAGATAAATCACAAAGGCGAGATTAGTATTACTTACTACTGGTTCCCAGTTTCTCATTTTCTAATTGTTCATTGATTTTCTATATTCCTAAAAAATTTCCAGGCCTTTTTATATGTACATGATCATCTAATATCTGGATTCTGCACATTATTAACTATATATATAGATATATAATATTTAAATATATTTAAATATAACCAAGCACATATATTTAAATATTTAGTATTAAAATATTTAAATGTATAAATAAAATATTTATATATTTTTTGGCTCAGCTTACTCTTTATGTTATTTACTGCTGGTTCATATTTAGGTATGAAGTTGTTTGTGTTTTTTGTTTGTTTGTTTGTTTGTTTTTGAAGTAAGCTCTGCCCAGTGTGGGGCTTGAACTCACAATCCTGAGATCAACAGTTGTGTGCTCTACCGGCTGAGCCAGCCAGATGCCCTGGATATGAAGTTCTTTAAATAGGTAGTATTACGTTAAAACTTCTGCAGAACCCCAAGTGTTATTTATCTCTTACACAAATGAAGGTCCCATGAACAAGACCACTGGCAGTATCTGTTGATGAATAAAAAAGTTGCCCTCTGCCATGGTAAGGACTTCTGCCTTACCAAAGAGGCTGATATGGGATATTTACACAAGCCGAGTTTATAACAGAGAAAAGTGGATTACACTTCACATTTCTAGCAAGAGGTGACTGCCTAAATAAATTAGAGAATTTACTTAGGATACCATAGAGTAATTTGAAATGATAATGTACATTTTATATTTACTGACATGATATATTGCTGAGCAGGAAGGCAGTTCTACTGGACAGAATGTATTGTATGATCTTGTGTAGGTAATGATATATTTATAAACACACAGACATTTATACCTACCTAGGTGGAGTGGATTTACACAAAGACCAGAAGGATTCCTAGAAAAAGAGCAGTTACTCTGGGTGGTGGAATCATGAGTGGTCTTTAATTTTTTTTTTTTTTTTTGCTTTGTATGTATTTTCTTGCTTTCCTCAAATGAACATGAATTACCCATGTAAATATATGTGTATTTATTAGTTGTGTACAAAACATCAGGAGAGAGAGATGGACACTGAGTGAGAGATTGGGAAAGAAGAGGGAGTTGGGAAGGAAGGTGTCCAGCTAGTGCTTTGCAAATGATAGCAGGAAAAAAAAAACACCATACTGAGCCATGGCTGTGGCAAGCTCAGTACTAGAAAGTTGAGTTTAGGATGCAAGTCTCACTGAAGTCTTGCAACAATGCTGTGAAGCACGTGCTCATATTACCCCCATTTTACAGATGCAGACACAGGGGAGAAGAGAGTTTACTAACTCACCTAAGGATAGATGGCAAATGGGTGGTAGAGGTGGGATTCAAACCAGCCTCACTTTGCTGTTCTTTGCTTTCCATATTTAGATTTTCTTTCTGCACCAAATGGCACTTGTGTATGTATGTGTGTGTACTATATTTCTGGCAAATTTTCAGCTAGGCAGGATATAGTAAGTCCTGCTGTTTACTGGTTCATCAAATAGCTGAAGGATTGGCTGGCCAGGACATTATCATGGTAATTTTAAAAAATATTCTTTTTTTAAAAGATTTTATTTATTTATTTGAGAGAGAAAGAATCAGAGAGAGAGCATGAGAAGGGGGGCGTTAGAGGGAGAAGCAGACTCCCCCCTAAGCAGGGAGCCTGATGTGGGACTCAATCCCGGGACTCCAAGATCATGACCTGAGCCGAAGGCAGTCGCTTAACCCACTGAGCCACCCAGGTGCCCTTAAAAAATATTCTTGGGCTACTGTTTTGTTGTATGTTAATTCTTTTACCATATCACAATGAGGTCTAGAATGTTGGGGCATTTAATCTCAGAGATATTTTGGCTTAATTCTTAACAGGCAAAAGGTTGATCTCAATTATTGTTCAATTTGATTTTTTGCTCTTATGTCTTGTGCCTCTCTAGTCAGTTATACTTATTATACACAGAGTATTAGACCTATTCTTCAGTAGTGTCTTCATTTTCCAAATATGTAGTACAGAGTAGGTTGTGGCCGAATGGCAGGTTGGTTTGTGAGTCCGTCTTGCCACCTGACCTGAGGTGGAGGCTTTATATGACTCGCGTCTCGTGTGTTCGGCATTTACAGCGTTCCATCAATGACAGTGGCTTACGTTTACTCACACACAATGAAATCCAAGGCTCTCTCTTTATGCTACGTGAAGTCACTAATTTACTCTTCAGTAACCTTTGAAAGGGGTACCACTATTGTCACCAGCATTTTATAGATATGGAAACTGAGGCACAGAGAACTTCAAGTGACTAAAAAAGATTGGCTTAAGCTTTGATCCATGTTGTCTAGTTCCAAAGATGTGATCCAAAATAACCTATTTTATCATTCTTAGTTAAAAGAAAAAAAAGGGAAGAAAGAAGGCAGTGGGTAATGAGGGGATGAAGTGGGTAGAAGTTACCTTCAATGTTTTTGTTGGTGTAATAAGGTTCCCTGGGTGCCTGCTACTAATTTATCCTGCCACTTGTGGACAGCTTTTGCTGCCAGAATATCGTTCTTGAAGGGGCTTTAGTTTAACGTTAGTCTTCTGCTTATACTTGGTGGTTAGCTGTGCTTTAAAAGCCGAGAATGCTTGATAATACTAATGCTTGAGATGCTTGAGAATACTAATTTGTATGGTGTCTCTCACCTGGCTGGCCCACCCACACAGCAGCCAGGGGATCTGTTGGCAACCCAGGCACCCTTCCTGCCTTCTGTTCTCTGGTTCCATTAGGAACACGAAGCACAGAGACTGTAGAATTGAAACCAGTGAGCTGCCCGTTTCCCTGTGGTGATCTCATTCCAGTCACTGACTCGTTCCTGAACCAGGAGACTGACCTGTTCTTGGAAACAGGTCCAAAAAACAACTACCCAACCAACCGTCTAAACAAAACAGACATCCCCCCTTTGTGATCAGCAGCGTAGGGCCAGAGACAGCAGAGGGAAAGCAAGCAGCGTTCCCCCAGCGACGCAGTGTGCAAAGGTGCCGGGCACCAGTGATGCCTTCCAAGGTTTGCTAACTGTAGGTTTGGATCTAATTACAGTGTCAATTTGTTACATCCCTTCCTCGGGGGGTACAGGTGAAGGGGGTGCAGAGCTCTAGGACATTGGATTCTGTTTCCCAGGCTCCAAGTTCATCGGCTTAAATCCTCAAGGTAGACAGGACAGCGTTCAGGTCAGTTTGTACTGGAACCAGATTACACTCTGGTGGCTAATAGCTCTGATCGATTACCACCTTCCCCATGAATCTCCTTAATGAGAACCCATCATGAGAATGGAAGAAACTGACAGAAGGGATAACAACGGATAGAACCGTCTCAAATTTATGGAGAGGAAAAAGAAAAAGAAGGCAAGGTCTCACCATGATTTCTCAATGGGTCTATCTGCTTGAGTGTTTCCTGTTCCTCTGACACTTGGCAGAGTTATTAACCAAGGGCTTACTTTCCTTGGCATTGGTCTTATTTTCAAAGCCCTGGTCATTTCACACTGAGCTGTCTGCTTGCCTGGGGAGCTGCAAGGTCAAAGGGGCAGTGCAGTGATCGGATGGGTTTGTGATGGGTCCTCTGCATGATCTAGAGAATACGATGAACATGAAAATCATGCGTTTCCGTTCACTTGAAACACAGCAGAGAACAAAAACAAACAAACCCTACTGATGCTTTAAATCCCTGAACTCCAGTCTGTCGGTGAATTTCCAGGACAGCTGAAGTCACCCAGAAAGAAATTCTGACTCTGGGGGAGCTGAGGGCAATGGTTGCTCCGGATATCCATCCAACCAGGCTTGCAGCAACGCATCTCAAATGAAAACTTCACAGAGGATTTGCTCGTGATCCTAAAATGTCCTTCTCCAGCCTTGGCCTCCCTCCAAAGCTCCAGATGTGCGTATTCAACAGCCCACTCAACATCCCCACTTAGATGACTAACAGACGACTTAAACTCAATCTGTCCGAAACAGAATTCTTGATTTAGCACATACTTTTCTCCACATCTCCTCTGTCTCAGTGAATGACATCACTACCCATCCTGTCGCTCAGCTGGCCCTTCCCTTTCTGTTCTACCCACTACATGTCGCCTTTCAGCACCACCTTCAGTTGGTATCTGGAATCTGGGTGCTCCCTTCCACATCCATGGCCACCATCCCTGGGCCACGATCATCTCATCTGTGGGAGCCAATAGCCTCCTTGCTTCCGTTCTGGTTTCCCTACCGTCCGGCTCCAAAACCAGTTGGGGTGACTTTGAACATCCACCTGTCAGAGCCTATTGCCCCTTTGCTTAAGGCTCTACAATGGTCAGAATCAAGTCCGTACTCTTTACCTAGGACTCCGAGAAGACCTGACCTCACACCTGCCTACTTCTCTGACCACGTCCCCTCTTCCCTCTCCCCCTTCATGTCCAACCTTTACCTGTGCCTGTTCCCATTCGGGGGGCAGGCTCTGCCCAGATTCTCGCACAGCTGGCTCCTTCTGATCATTTAGGTCTCAGTTCAAATGGTACCTTTTCCTTGCAAACACTCCTCGTGCCTACAAACAGCGCTTGGCTACATTCTCTGCAGAGCACACGACACTCTCCGGAGATGCTATTTATTTGGCTGTTCCCTTGCTTATATTTTGCTCCCTACTTCACTGAGAGCTCTGTGATGACAGGGACCTCATTTCCATTCATTCTTGGATGCCTTGGTCCAAGAGC
>ML111187.1:75684-90673 GCA_003697995.1 Taxidea taxus jeffersonii | reverse complement strand
ACACACACACACACACACACACACACACACACACACACACACTCATATACTCCCGGAGAATGATCTAGAATGTCTGGGCAAGGGGAGCACATCTGTCCTCTGAATCCCAGAGGCCCTTCCCATCGGATCGTAAGCCTGAATTCTCACACCTGTACCCAAGGAGACATGCACAGGAAACTCCTGCCATGTCATGTTTGATGACAGGACACCCGAGTGTCCATCACTCAGGCAACAGAAAAGTGTGTTATGGACTCTTCCCGCAGCAGAGAATATGAGGGCAGTTAAAAGAATGACCAAGGCCTACATGAGTTGACATGAGGAAGTCTCACAAGCCTGTTCAGGGGAGAATACACCCAGCGGGAGAAGGTTCCTGCACATATAAACCTCCATGAGCATGATTATCACCATTTACGGGTCCACACGGTCAGTGCACATGTGAACTCACAGGCAGGAATATACCCCAAGTTGAGAAGGGAGTTTGCCTCTGAAGAAGAGGACCTGGTGGGGCCACAGGATAGCCTCAACTTCTCCTGTCTCATCTTCTCTCTTATATGAAAAAAAAAAAGTCCAATTTGGCAAAATGTCTTGATTTATTCAAGTTGGTACGATGAACACTTGGAAGTTCCATCTATATTATTCCCAGTATTTTCTGTATATTGGAAAGATTTATAATAAAAAAGGACAATCATAAAATAAAAATAACACATTCACCCCAAACTTCGAAAAAAACAGAAAATTCAGATATGTAACAGGAAAAAATTAGAATCACCACAATTCCACTGCCCAAAAATAATGTTAATAATTTTTTCTGATCATTTTTCTAAAATTTTAAGTATAAAGTATTTCCTACTTAGAAGGGAGCCTTTTCGTCACATACAGTTAATGCTTAGCGGCAGTGACCTGCACGTGTCCCTCCTGCCCCGTCAACCATGGCCAACCCGCCAGGACCCCCAAGGGATTTTGAGTTTATCTCTTCTTCAGTTTTCTATAAGATACTCCTAGAGTTAAACTTAAGCTTAAAAATCTAATATTATGGTTGCCTGTTTTTAGATTTCATACCAACTCTTGTCACGTGTTCATCTGTGACTTTGCTCTTCTCTTCCCACGTCATGAATTTTCCTGTGTAGACACCCTCGCTGTCCGTGTCTGCACACACCCAACCGGGATGTGTGCAGCACCTGCAGTGTCCTGGCACTCGCCCCTGAGTGCCCGTGTGGAAGGGTCCCAGCCCCGGAGGAGCGCACCCAGCCTCGCGGGTCTGTTGGCTGCTCCCATCCCTGGGCTGCCCTGGACTTCATCTCAATTCTTATTGTTCCTGTTTCCGTTTCAGTCTGATTTCTCCTTCTCTCTTGCTGGTTCAACTATGCACTTAGGTTTTCGTTTCTTTTTTTTTTTTAAGATTTTATTTATTTGACACAGAGAGAGATCACAAGTAGGCAGAGAGGCAGGCAGAGAGAGAGGAAGGAAAGCAGGCTCCCTGCCAAGCAGAGAGCCCGATGTGGAGCTTGATCCCAGGATGCTGGGATCATGACCTGAGCCGAAGGCAGAGGCTTTAACCCACTGAGCCACCCAGGTGCCCCCTTAGAGGTGAATCTTTACAGCATTTCTGATGATCTCCTTGGGATGCAGGCCTGGAAGTAGACTAACTGGGAGAAGGTGCTAGGACATTTCCAGAGTTCTTCCCCTACATGTCACACTCTCCCTCCAAAAACATTGTGTCTACATAATAAACTCATGAATCCTGGGCGACCTCCCCTACTCTCCCCTGGGTTTGAAGCACCACACTCTGGACAGGCCAACGGCTATGTGGGCAAACTTGCAGACTCAGCAGCCCAGGCTGATGAATACAGGCACGTGACTGAGGCTTTCTGTGCCTTAGTTTCCCTATCCCTCAAATGGGAATAACACACTCCCTCATAGTGTTGACTGAGTTGTGCATGAGAACCTTAGGACAACACCTGCCACATTGTAAACATTCAATGAATGTTTGCTCAAATGCATGGCTACTTAGTATTTCATCATGTCTCCTGGACCGGAGAATTCTTTCTTGCCCCCCAACTCTTCGCCCAGTGCCCGCATCTAGCTGGCCATCCCTAGCAGAGGTTTCACATGGACAAGACCGGGAGAAGAACCAGGAAGGACAGAGGTTGGACTCAGGCTATAAGGGACATTCAAAAGTTTGGATTTTGATCTGTACTCCCTGGGGGTGCCAGGTGGGGGGGTCACTAAAAACCAGGTAAAGAGAGGGCAGCATTTAATACTTCGAGTATTCTGACCATGGCAAAGCAAAAAAAGGTAAAATAGTGCTCTGTCTACCCATAATGCAGAAAAACACCACATCTGAGTGTCTTCTGTGGTAATGGCCTTTAGTTGTAACTGTAACAAATGTTGTCTGGGCAACCCGTCACCTGGATATTATTACAGCTAGCACATCAAATTGCAGATGCTGTAGGAAGGATGAGAAAACAGTGCCTGAAGATTCAGATCAGTGTTCATGGGAGAGAAAGGGAAACATCTTTTTCGCAAGACTAACTTCCCACCCAGAGACCTCGAGTCAGTGCTCCCGCTCAGGGCGCGTGTATGAACTCCTCCCCAGCCTGGGCTTCGGTAATCTATATCAAAACATGCTCTTGCATTTCCAAAAAAGATTAACAGCATGAAACAGCACCAGGAGCCTGCAGGGAAAAACACTTGCTTATTTGCGTAAATATTTTACTGTGGAGAGCTTTTAGCATTTAGAGCCTGCCTTTGGGGGACGCAGCAGGGGCCCCCTGAGCACAGTCACCCTCCCTCCCTCGCTGGCAACTCCGCACTCCCTTAAATGCCACCAAGCTAACGTGCGGCATGTGCTCTTTAAACCCACTCGGGGCTGCCCACACACACACCAGAGCCTCCCCCTACCTCCACCTGCCTGCCTAGGGCCTAACATTTACCCTCAGCTTATTATGGAAGGGGGTGCCAAGACTCTGCTGAGAGTGAGGAGCGCAAGGGACTGTAATCCCTGTTTGCCAATACAGAGTTTTGATCCACTGTTGCATTTGTCTGCCCCCAGCCCTCACTCGGATAAGCCGTAGAGCCAACAAGCCACACGGTGCCTGGGCTTGGCCTTCCAGGGGCCATTCTGCGGCGTGGGCTCTCCCAACGAGTCGTGGGTGCTGGCAGGGCTGTCACCACTCACGCCCACCCACTGGGGCTACCGAGGGGTTCAGCAGCACCGTGCCCCATGGGAGGCCTTGGCTTCGGGCCCCTGAGCATCGGACCCTAGGGACACACCACCAAACAGGCGGCTCTCAGATGGGGGCCTTTCACTCACCCAGGATGCACACAACTCACGAGAGGCCTGCCACCACCCAACGGGCCATGCACAGCTCCCCCAGAGGGCTCTGGGTGCGGTCCACAGTCACCCCATCTGAGCGAGGCAGCTGAGACCCCCTCCCAGGAGCCACCCCCCCCCAGGATGCTCCCAGCACAGAAGCATCTTAGAACCTCCTCCCGCATCTCCCACAGCTGAAGGTTCTAGAACTGGTGTTGGGCTTGAAACACACACCCTTTCCCGATTCTGATTTTCTAGATGCACATTTTTTTCCATCTTCTGGGCATGTTCAGGGCCCGCATAGTTTCCATCTTCGCCTTGGATCAATGCGGTTCATACTTGGCCTTGCCCCCCCGAATGCCTGTATGATCATAATTCACCCATAACCTTACAAATCAGACTTCACTCGGGCTGTGTTTTCCTCCTGGTATTGATTCGCCTTGCCCATTCTTTCCTAAGACCCAGCGCAGCCTTCTGCCCTTGCGCCACGGATACACAGCACACTTATGTCCCTGATGGCACTCGAGCTGTAATTACGTAACTGGCCTTTTCCACCACGACACTATCTCCCGTGATTCCCGACAAATGCAAGAACGGGTACTCGGCTGCTTCTTTCTGCCACTTATGCATAGGAAAAGTTCTCCTCTCCTGCCCGTTGAGGCTGTGGCGTTGTAAGGACGTTTGAGGTGCCCCGTCATTATGTTCACCAGGTCACAGAATGAGGACTGGGGGACATCACCCTGACTTGAGGGCAGATAAGAGGAATGGACATAACCCCAGATTGAGGGACCTTCTCCCAATGGCTCGTGTGGGAGCTGGAACAAAGGCAGAGGTGACAAGCTGGGTTTCCTGCAGTTGCAAAGGGGCGACGCTGGGCCTTGCTGTTCCGTGTGTTGCTTGAATCAACGCCGTGGCTACAGGAAGTGGGCCTTGTGGGCTCCGTGCTTCGGTGGCAGAGGAGCCCAGGACGAGCCCCCCGCAAACACCCCCTTCCCGCTCTGTGCTGGTAGCACCTCCGGGGGCAGGTCCATGCAGTGCAATATGCCAGCCAGACAAAACTCACACCCCTGAAGGACAAGGACGCTTTTGAGATGTGGTGAGAAGACACGAATGAAAAGCCTGCACCTGGAGTAAAATTGGTTTTGTTTCCATTTCATAAGTGTAGAAAAATGATGGTAAGCAGTCCCCTAAGACAGGAACAGTGACCTCGAGGTGGTGGCAGCTGCCATGTACGCTGTCGGCCCTCAGGGCCCCAGCATTGCCCCCCACGACCTGGCCCGCCACGTCCAGGGGCCAGCAAGGCACTGTGCCCGAGGGCGCTCTCTGCCATGGGGCCGGGCTCCTGGGGAAGTTGCCTGCCAGCAGCGCAGGCCCATGACAGCTGGGGGCCGGGGGGTTGCCGCCGCCATAGCCCCTGTCACACCCCCCCAAGTGGGCAGAGCCTTGGGGGCCCAGCAAGGCAACTGCTTCCTCACACCATCTGTGAGCTTCCTCTGTCTCCTGGGCTCGCCTCCCTAGCAAACTCTTCACCTTGGGCTGTCTTGGAGCTGACTGGGCCTCTCGGGACTCAGGCAACAACATCCACAGAACAGAAAGTATCTGATGTCGGCAGAGCCCCCTGGCTCTCTAGCCCCTGCCCCTGCGTAGCCAGTTCCGTTCTCCTCTGGGCCAGTGTGGCCAACAGTGATCCACAGCGGCCCATGGGATATGACCTTCAAATGGGCCTGGGCCTCGGGCCACCTCCCATCCTGACACATGTGCTACCCTTCCTTGGTGCTCCGGGCACCAGTGGCTAAGGACTCTGGCATTGGGGTGGGGGGGGGCGCTCCTCTTGGGTTGTTGTGTTCCTTCCATGCTTTGTGGCAGCTCGAACTCCAAACCCTGCTGTGGGGGCTCAGGACCCACCGCCCTGACCCCTATTCCTGGAGCAGGTACCCCAAGCCTCTCCAGACAACCCCGGTTTTTCTGTCTGCTTTCTGAAACAACTCATCCTTTCCAGAGGAGCCCTGCCCTCAGAGCTCCTGCCTCTCTGCTGTGCTGGCATCGACCCCTGGGCACTGGGATGTGCCCCTCCACCCCCCAGTTCCCAGATGCCTTGCCTTCCCTCAAAATCTCCTTGCAAATGTCCTGTGGGGTGCCCAGATTATTTTCCACTTGTCTCTCTTTTCTTCAGATCATCAGAATTCTACCATTCTAGAGCAGGAAGGAGCTGGGGAAGCAGCAGGCCCCCCCACCCCGGGCAGAACGGGGCTCCCACGCTGCTCGAACAAGTGGGAGGTGCTAACAAGTGGGGGCGAGGTTCTGACTCACAGTGTAGGGCTGAGAGCTTCTCCCCCTTCCCTTCTGGGTTCTACAGCTGGTCCAAGAATTAAGCTGACGTAAGATGAACAGGAGAAAAAATTTTGTATATACAGGAGCCCCAAAGATCGGAGGCTCAAAAGTGACCAAAGCAGGCTGTTTTTTAATGTCATTGAGTCAAAGAAATAGTGAATTGGTGAGGAATTGGCAAGACGAGGGATTTGGGCTTGGCGGGGGGGTGACTGGTGAACAGGGTTCTACAGCCACCTTGGCCCTAAACTGCCCCAGGCGGGCGATGAGGCTGCTGTCTTCCTCCTGGTGCAGCGAGGGGGGACTGACGTCCTGCTTTCAGGGGGACAGAGGAGGGTCTAAGCATCCCTCTGGCGCTGGCCGTTTCTTAACTAACTTTAATCCAAAATAACCAATAGGCGAAAATGGCATATTTGGGGGTGGCTTATGCTAACTCTGCTTCAGGGGCTGGAAATGAGAAGCTGGGAATTGCGCTGGGGTCGGCATTGAAGCCTGACCTTGGACCTCCCGGCAGCCAGGTGTCGAGTACAGAGGAACGGCCTGCAGGCCACAGT
Source organism: Taxidea taxus jeffersonii (assembly GCA_003697995.1). Classification (NCBI taxonomy): domain Eukaryota; kingdom Metazoa; phylum Chordata; class Mammalia; order Carnivora; family Mustelidae; genus Taxidea; species Taxidea taxus. Next base: position 84,478 of record ML111187.1, on the reverse strand, counting down.
CTTGGGCCCTGAGGGGCCTGGGATGCCTCCCAAGACCTGTGCATGCAAGGCCGCCTGTTGGCCCACTCCGGGTGCTGGGAGAGCGTGGGCGAGCAGGTGGTCCCTGCATCTCCTTGCTCCCTCAGGCACAGGCGCTTGCTCTCACACCATGAAAACAACACCTGCTCAGCTCCTCCCACCCAGAAATCCTGCGTGCCCGTCCACGGGGCCCAAGCCCCAGACCCATGTACGTGAGCCTGCTTCTGGCGCAAAGCCAGTCTCTGTCTCTTTGAGGAGGGCTGGTGTCTCTTCATCATGAGGAATGATATTCAGATGGCCGAACTCACTGACACCGGGTCCCACGTCATTCTTGAGGTTTTAAAAATGTTATGTTTGCTCATGTTCGTCTAGGTAACGTCTGTGTCTGTCAGTGTGGCCTCTGGGCTTCATTGTAAAGGTCAGTTTGTCTTTGCAAAATATCTCGCCTTGCTTTCTTTCTCTAGTTGAGGAAGATGCATATGTTAATGTCACTGGTCAGTCATTAACGTGGTTTTTTTTAAAGATTTTATTTATTTATTTGATTTGGGCAGAGAGGCGGGCAGAGAGAGAAGGGGGGAAGCAGGCTCCCCGCTGAGCAAAGAGCCCAATGCGGGACTCGATCCCAGGACCCTGGGATCATGACCTGAGCCAAAGGCAGAGGCCCAACCCACTGAGGAGCCCCATTAACGTGCTTTTTGTTCTGGACACAGACTGACCTTCCTCCACATGCTCAGGATGGGCAGGGAAAGGGTCGCCACCAAGGCCTCTGGCTGATGCCGTTCCTACCTGAGGCTCGCTTCAGCCCCTGTGTATGGATAACATCCCCACGCAGGCACCATGGCCTCGGGACAGCGGCTGTCTTCCCCACAAGCTTTGATCTGTCCCCTGTGCCGCTTTAAATCGGTTGAGCGGGCATCGCTAGTCCCCCCCAGTCTCGCCGCAAATCCTGACAACATAAAAATAATAACACGACTCATAACAGCCAGAGAGAGGCATCCTGAGGTCAGAAGTGCTTTAAGAGCATTGATTTACGTAACTTTCATAGCAGCAGGTAAGTGTCAGAGCTGAAGTTCAGAGTTAATAGCTCAGATAACAGAGCTAAATGCACAGACCAGCAGGGAAAGAAAAGCAATACTGTAGGCAATCAGCCGTGTGTGACCGACAAGCCGGGGGAGGAAGTATGCTGACATCACCCATTCCCAGGGTCCAGTCCGTGCGTGCTATAGGAGGAATTAGGGACTGAGTACCTTGTGGAAATCATGACCGTCAGAGGCGAGGACGTCATGACACTCGGGCATGGGGAGGAGAAGGGCCACAAATAGAACCCGAGATTTGCGAAGGGCCAGACCTGTGGCCGAGTGAATGCCCACCCAGGGGTGCTACCGAGGAGAACCCCACACGGGGTGGGATGCGGGCCCAGCTCGTGCACACTCAGGTGAGGATGAGCGTGTCTCCATGCAGGCCTCAGCGACCCTGTGCTCTCCGACGCTCCCCAGAAAGACGCCCAAGAAGCCAGCAGAGCCGACCTGGCGGGCTGGGGCCTGGGCAGGAAGAGACATCTTTAAGCTCATTCCTTACACCCCCAAGTTATCTGTGAGCCGTGTGAGTGTGATACAATTTCAAGAGTGATAACGAAACATTGCAATAGAACATTTTAATGCCTTCATTAAGAAAAAAAAAAAAAAAAAGACAGCTTAAGGCTAGGAATTTTCCAAGATGAATGTGAATGCAAATTCCGGGACAGACATACTCTGGTGTGCTGCGATGCATGGTCTCCAGTAGCCAGGATTCGGCAAGGGGACTCTCCCTTTGCTGGAAGATGGGGGCAGATGTTTTCTCTTCACAGGAACAGTATGACTCAGTAGAAAGTGGGACTGACTCAGGGCTCCCAGCCCAGCTCTGCTGGTGACTTCCTGTGTGACCTCAGGCAGACCACTTACCTTCTCTTTGCTTCATGGCCACGTGAGGATACATAGGTTTCCTGTCATGGCTGTTGTGAGGGCTCAGGCAGCCAAGAGGTCAGCAGGAGAGCCCCTTGTGGTAGCTACAGTGACCGCGGTGTCCTCACCCTCAGGAGGCGAGTCCAGGACTCTCCGAAGGCTTGGGACCAGCATCCCAAGGCACCTTAGCCCCAGATGCCCCCCCTACAATGGGACAAAGGAAAGAAAGGTGGGAAGAGGTTACAGAGAAGCTCGGCTCAGCTTCTCTGGGCTGCAGGTCATCAGTCCTTAAATGGTAAAGGACAGTCATCTAGTAGGACACCCTGGCCAGAGGCTAGAGGGCAGCCGGTCATCATCAGGAAGAGAAGGAACCACAGGGTCCTGCAAACAGCAGGCCTGTGAGTGGCCGTCGTTGTGGACCAGGCAGGGTGTGCCCGACCCCCGGTCTGCGTGGCAATGGCGGTGACCAACAGTGGTCAGTGACTTGATGCTGAGTGCATGGAACCATCCCCCCAAGACTCACAGCCGGCTGGGAGGGGCTCCTCGTGTTGTCGGATGGATGACGGAGTACAGGAGCTGGGAAGACACCCATAGGCTCGGGCACCAGCAGAGCCAAAGAAGGTGCAAGAAGGACAGCAAAGGACCGGGGGCATCTCACTTGGAGAGGCGGGCGGGCAGTGTGGGTTTCCTAGGGCTTGGTCGCTGGGCCACCGTCCCACCCCCAGGAAGCCAGCAGAGCCCAAGCTAGTGGAGGACAGAGTCCAGCTCTGCTAGCCGCGTCCCCTGCCCCAGGAGGTCCTTGTGTCACCGGAGCAGGCTGGCTGTCATCTGAGTTGGTGGAGGCCACCGTGCCCCACTAGCTCTGGTGTTAATCAGGGCAGCACAGCTGCCAGCGCCGGCGAGGAGGCCACGCATGCTGGATCCCAGGCTGGGGCTGACAGTCAGTGCTGCTTTTTCAGACGTGGGCAGAGGGGGTGTCAGTACAGCCTGGTTCAGTGGCTCAGTCGTCAATAACATCTGATCACCCATAATCTCTTGATAATCAAGGAACTTTAGGAGCCTTTCAGAGCCACAGAAGCCCCCAAGAACAGATGGCATACATCCCACTGCCTCCTTAGCAGGAGGGGGATTACAGAGAGGGGAGCCCCCCAACTTGGAGGTCATGCTGGGGTTTCCTGGGGGGGTGGGCACAGAGGAGGAGCCGACAGCAGGAAACGGAGCTCCCAAAGCTGGGATCTGTGGGCAGACGGGGAGGATGACCAAGAGGAAGGACATGTAACCATGGGAGAAGGGTGCCCTTGGAGGACCATTCTAGAAGAAGGCACTGCCCTTGGCCCTGTGAGGGGAAGGGCAGGCAGCAGGAGGGACGAGGAAGGACAGAAAAAGCGGGAGCACAGGGCCTGCCCCTCAGGAGCACCAGCTGGTTCCTGCCACATCCTCTGGGCTCCAGCAGCTGTGGTGAAGATGAAACTGTTGCCACATCTTGGGGCAGGAAGGATGAAGGGGAATGAGGGTCATGGGGGCCCAGCGTTCCAAGGCTCCATCTGTCACCGTGGCTATTCCCCTTCTCAGATGCCAGTGGAGAAGGAAGGACGTCAGGGAAACAAAGCAGAGTTGGGGGGAGTGGCAGGAATGTGGGGTCTGTGGGGGGGTTGACATGACTGACACGTGGCCCTCCTGCCCACCCACAGGGTACCAGATCGCCTATCGCCTGGCCAGCAGCAGCCCCAACACGTTCACCACGGTGGAGGTGGGCGCCACTGTGAGGCAGTTCACGGCCACCGAGCTGGCCCCGGAGTCTGCGTACATCTTCAGGCTGTCAGCCAAGACGAGGCAGGGCTGGGGGGAACCGCTAGAGGCCACTGTCATCACCACTGAGAAGAGAGGTAAGACCCAGGGCCCATGTCCACTGTCGTGGGGCTCCGGGGAGGAGAGCTGGGCCCGAACAGGAGTCACATGCTTGCTGGGCCACGGCTTCCCAGGGCAGGCCCTGCACCGTGGCGTGTCTACACAGCCCGACATTTACCGGACAGGCAGGAACGTCCCTCTCTGCTCTCAGAAAGGTTGTGTAACTGGCCCAGAGCAGGTCTGAGTCACCACCACATTTGCGGGAAGCTCCCTGAAGCCAGGCAACAGGTCTCTGATGCTCCAATCCATGTGCCCCGCTGAGCAGGTGCTTAAAAAAAACACGTCTCCTACTGAGCAGTCCTGGGGAGATCTGTCTTCACCAATGCCGCTTCTGTTCCAAGCTCTGGCGAGGTGCTTATTGTACGTTGTCTTGGTTTATCCTCACCAGAGCCTAGCAAAGGAAGTGCTGTGAGCCCCCGTTCTGCAGAAGAAGTGGGGCCCAGACAGCTATTTGCCAGGGACACGCTATGGGACAGCGACGTGGACACCCTCCCCAGGCCGCCTCTTCCCACAGCAGTCTTCTCTGGGCTCCCATCTCAGCGAGCCCCTGACATGCCCTCCAGCCTCACTCTGGGATCTGCCTCAGCAGGCTCCCTCCCCACGGCCACCCCAACTCTAGTACCAGACGTCTCAGGGAAATGGACCACAGGAAGGCATTTGCTCAGAGAAATGACCTGTCCTACCTCCCATCTGGGAGTCCCCAAGCACCAGGCTCTGGAGCTGTGTGACTTCAGGCAAGGCCCTTCCCCTGTCTGTGCCCTGGTGCCCACCCAGTGGCCTCTTGGGAAGTACCGAGGGTCAGCATGGTCAGGGGCAGAGCTGGTGCAAGCGCCGATGCTCAGAGGGTGAGCCCATGTCCCTGCGGCCTGTGCGATCGCTCTAGGACACCATCTAGAGCAGACAATCTAAGGGAGGCATGAGTTGAACCAGAATGCTTGAGAAACAATCCAAACGGCTGATCTGAAACCTACGAAAAGTAGAAGGCAAAGGAGGCTGTCGGGCGTTGAGCCCTCGCCACGTTCTAGCCATGTTCTGGCCATGCTCCAGGCAATGCAGCGCCACACAAGCAGGCCAAGCAGGTGGGGAAGCTGATGCCCCACAAGGTGGAAGGGCCCACCAAGGTCCAGCGGCCGCTCGGTGGCCACCCCGGCTAGAACACCCGGCTGACCTTTCCAGTGGCCAATGGAAGGACACTGGCATCACCTGTCTGTGGCTTTGGATCTTCCAGAGGCTCCACCTTCCAGGGAAAGGCCAAACCCTTCAGCCCACTGTGAGTCCCCTAACCCCAACCATTGAGCCTCAGTCCCCCAGGGACGATGACAACTGCACAGCCCTTCTGACGACGATGGTTACCTCTACTGTTAACTGGAGGACGGAAGCCTGGGAGTCACCAGAGATACCGGAGCGTGAAGCTGATGGAGAGACAGCGTGCATACTCGGGGACCTGGCTATCAGCACAGACACTGTCTAACCTATGGCCCCGGCACAGGGTGGCAGCTGGGGGTGGGGCTGGCCAGAGGACAGGCAGCAGCAGAACCCCTCCTGCCCAGGTCATCAGGCTCTTCCTTGTCCGGGTCATGCTCGGGGCCCTGCGTGCCTCTCCCAAAGGCTCCTGCTTTCTTCCTCAGAGTGGATGCATCCCCAGAAGGGAATCCAGCACTTCCTCAGGCACAGGGAAAGACACAAGTTTGCTCATAGTTTGATGGAAGCATAAACAGGCATGCCCTTCAGGAGGCATCCCTGGTCCACGGCGGGTCTGCTACTGATGGGGCTGGGGGGATGCACACCCACACCCCAGCCTGCACCCCAACCTGCACCCTGATCACCCGCACCAGCTGTCTGGGGCCATAGGGCTTAGGGGCATTCTGCCAGGGCCCACTGACCCACCCATCCCCAGCAGAGCTTTGCCCATTGCCAGATGCCCAGGAATGACGAGGGGATGCAGGCCTGTTGCTCCAGGCAAGGAGAACCGGGCAGCCCGAGCGTGTGCTCCCAGAGGAGCGCAGACCACGTCAGGGGGAAGGGCTCCCCCGACTGTCACCACAGGGCCAGCCAGCCGTCACTGCTTTATTACCCACCACACATTCTCAACAGGATCGATAATCTTCATGATAAACAATTAAACAATTATTCCTGCCTCTGTGGAGTTTCTCTGCTGCAATCGATGGGGTGAGGAGATGCGTGACGGGAGCAATCTGAGCTCAGGAGTCAGGTCCCAGTCCCCTGCCCTGCACCCTCAGTCACCAGCGCTTTGGGCACAGAGCAGCAGTAACAGCAGTAACAGGGGAGCTGAGTGGGACTCTGTCCATGTTTCGGACTCGGGGTGGCTTCCAGGGAAAGGACATCAACAGGACAGATGCCCTAAGCCCAAGCCTGGAAGGAGAGGGTGTCTCTCAGAGACTCCCCTGGGAACGTGTGGTTGCCGGGAAGCACGTGTGGGCTCACCCTCCCATCTGTCTGTCTGTCTGCTGTCTGAGAGAGAGCAGCGCTCTGGGAGCAAGCCAGGGTCTCCAATCAGATCCCGCTGAAGCGGGTCTGAGTCGGCCGTGGACCCGGAGTCTGCTCCCTCTTCTTGGCCCTCTCTGCCCATGCTCACAGGGGGCCTTCCAGGAGCAGCAGCCTCTCACGTGTCCCCACTCTGTTCTCTCTTGGTTGCAGAGCGGCCGGCGCCCCCCAGAGAGCTCCTGGTGCCGCAGGCCGAAGTGACCGCGCGCAGCCTCCAGCTCCAGTGGGTCCCAGGCAGCGACGGGGCCTCCCCCATCCGCTACTTCACCGTGCAGGTGCGAGAGCTGCCTGGGGGCGAGTGGCAGACCTACTCCTCATCCGTCAGCCATGAGGCCACATCCTGTGCTGTCGAAAGGTACCCAGGAGCAGGCGGGCCCTCCGCGGGGAGTGGAGCAGGGAGTCTGGGGGCCAGAGACGCACCCAGACAGCTCCCCTCTCTTCTCTAGTGCACACTTCCTGTACCAGGGGCCAGGACTCCCCCTCCTGGAGGCCCTCCAGCCTCTGCCCTGGGTCCGTCCTTCCAGGCCCAGCCCTGTGCAGGTGGCAGGCACGCCCTAGGCCCCAGGGATAGAAGAGGCACAGATCACGGCGCCGGGGAGCCTGTAAGTGTGGGCTCTAGCCCCCGAGCCCCTGAGAGGCAGAAGTGGGGGGTTGTGTGAAAGGGGTGTCACCGGCTGAGAGTCGCACCTTCTCTTTGTGCTCTCTCTCCTAGTTGGCAAGGCCGGTGGCTCCCACACCCGCTGTCATCCATTAGTGATAGCTGCTCAGGGAAATGGGAGGGGTGTCCCCACTGCACCCTGAGAACCCAGCGTTTATCCAGTTATTGAGGGATCCACCAGGCAAAGGCGGAGGGGAACGGTACTGACCACCACAGCTAGCTCTTGGTGCTTACAGCCTCATGTGGGTCCCTTCTCATGTTCCCACACCCCTCTACAGTAAGAGAGGTGAGGGACCAGGGCTTATGGTGAGGGACCAGGGCTACATAACTGCCTAGACAGGGGTTCTCAGCAGTGACCTTAGGCCTTACATCCTGATCTGGGGGGCCTGGACTGTGCGGGCTCACACCACCCTGCAGAAGCCCCCTGGGTCTCTCTGGTGGGCATGTCCATCCAAGGAGCCGGCTGGCATCTTCCCTGTCCTTCTCTGGCCCTGACAGTGGTCACTTTCCATGAAGCTCACATCAGGCTATGTGGGGACCACAAAGGAGCATGGCCCGCGGGCTCCAAGGATTCCAGTACCCCAGCTGGCCCTGCTCACAGGGACGGGGGAGAAGGCCTAGACCCCATTTCCCAGGCTCGCCAATGTTCCTCTCACCTTTTAGACAGAACACCACATACTCGTTGCCCCCTATTCTGGGCCCTGTGCTGAAAAATCGCACCCACCTTTCTCATTGAACCTACATGTTGGCCCAGTGGGGGGCCACCCCACCATTCCTCTCAGCTCTCCAAGCCCGAGATCTGCCTCTGGAGCAGACGGCAACCACCAGGCCTCCATCTCAGAAGGCCATGAAAAGCAGTCCCGTTCTGTCCTCCCAGCTTTCTGCCAGGGCCCCTCGTACCCTTTGAACAGCAGCCACAACGCCCCAGGGACCCCGCTCTTGGCCACTCAGAGACCTCTGCTGGCTGTCACCCCCTCCAGAGCCCAGAAAACCCATCCTCGGCACAACCCTGAGCCTCGGGGGGCATGGCCCAGCGTGCCCAGGTGGCTTCATGAACCACACTCGCCCACCCTCTCCTCTGAAAGAGAGGAGAAAACTAAACTCCAGCGGCCTCATCTGCCCCGGGGCCTCCTGAGATCAGACAAGTGTGTGCAGGGGACGTTTTGCCAAAAGACAGTCTGATCTGGTGTGGGACATGCTGTGGTCAGTCCCCTCCAGGCTCCCACACCCGTCAGCAGACACACACCGAGGGCCGGGTTCCCGGCAAAGTCACCTGCTAGGCTTCCTACTCTGCAGCGAAGGTTTGCCCTGCGTGCCCCCCGAGACAGCTCGGGGTCCTAGAATGGCAGGGGAGGGGGGCAGAAGCGGGCCTCATGCTGGGAACTCTGCTTCCTGCTCTCTTTGCACCCTCCCCTTGACCTGAGACCGGGGCAGACTCTTCCAGCCATCTGACTCACCCCTGCTCATCCCAGGGGTGGGAACGGGGCGGGGGAGGGGGGCCACCGGCCTCAAATTCCGAAAGTCCCGGAGCACAGTGAGGCGCTAAACCCGAACGGACCAATGATGCGTCTGACACATGTCCTAAGTGTAACGTGTCCTGAGTGTAACGTGTCCTGAGTGTAACGCGCTGTGAGCATAAGCGCTTGAATTCAGGGACGGGGCTCGTTTCCCACACACCAGCGTGCCCCAGACGCCTGCTGACCCTTACCTGTGTCCTCTCATTCACCCCTCCTGAATCCCACCCCACTCGTCCCTCCCTCCCTCA